>QRFJ01007505.1:0-43414 GCA_006176705.1 Cocos nucifera
AGAGAAAGATATGGCATTGAGTCATCATTGAGAGAAGGTAGACTCCTAATGACTACTCGAGGTGGTCACACACAGTGCCCCGTTCTCTGACGAGTACCTGTACTCTGCTCCGATGTCTACCACCCATAGACTCAAACCATCTACTAAAGAGAAGTGATTGTACACCAACCTTCCCTATCAATCACATCCTCGTGATGATCCATGGTCAGGAGCAACTTATGAGTTAATAATGATATTCATGTTCTTAAATTTTCAATTCTTAAAAATATGAATTATCATTACCATTAACTCAAGGATGTATCACAGAACTATAAATACACATATTGATGAAAATAACTCATTTATTGATTTTGTCAAAAATTATAATTTTGCCCTAGAAAGTGTAATTACAAAGTGTCTACATATTCTGACTTCTAGGGCACATATATCTAAAAATCTCCACTTTCTAAAGCCAATTGGCTACAAGTCTTAAATCCATCTTCTCAAGGTGGGCTTCAAACTTCTGACCGGTCAAAACGGCTTTGTATAGTGGGTTCTGCCGCGATTAATTGTGGAGTTGACTCTCTTGACCAATCAGACATTAACCCTTAATTCGAGGTAATCGTGGATGGGGTGGTATCACCGTTTGCTTGGAACTCTTCCAGCTGTATAGTACCCACCAAATTCGCTTTCACAAATAGTCTGCCAAGATGTCGACTTTCGATCATCTATATCAGACATGAAAATCTGATCTGTGTATCCCTGGACTTGGAGTTTCTCCTATTACAAAGACCAACATTATACTTAGTTCTTTCCTCAAGTTCTAAGGATACATTTCACAGAAGTCCAGTGTTCTTCACTGGATTTGACTGATATCTACTTATGACACTCACAGCATGGGCATATATCAGGTCGTGTGACATGCATGGCATACATGAGGCTCCCTATTGCAGAAGCATAAGGAATCTTGCTCATGCGTTCTATTTCCTCAGGTGTGCTAGGGCACATCTTCTTGAAAGATGAATACCATGTCTGAAGGGTATTAATCCCCTCTTAGAGTTTTCCATACTAAACCTCTTTAGTACTTCCTCTATGTACATCTTCTGTGAAAGTCCTAGCATCCTATTCGGTCTATCCCTATAGACCTTAATTCCTAGAATAAAGGATGCTTCACCTAGGTCTTTCATGGAGAATTCCAACCACATTTTGACTGTCGTCAACATGGGAATATTATTCCCAATAAGGAGGATGTCATCCACGTACAATACGAGGAAGACAACAGCGCTCCCACTAACCTTTTTGAAAACACATGGTTCCTCTTCATTTTTGATGAAACCAAACTTTTTGATCACATCATTGAAACGAGTGTTCCAGCTCCGAGATGCTTGCTTAAGTCCATATATGGACCTTTGCAGCTTGCAAACCTTGTGATCAGTATCACTGGATGTGAAACCTAATGGTTGTTCCATATAGATATCTTCCTCAAGATATCCATTTAGGAATGCTGTTTTCACGTCCATTTACCATATTTCATAATCGAAATAGGCTGCAACGGCAAGCAATGTGCGGATGGATTTTAGCATAGCCACTGGGAAAAAGGTATCCTGATAGTCAATGCCTTCGCATTGACTATAACCTTTTGCCACTAGTCTAGCCTTGAATGTCTCCACATTTCCATCTGCACCAATCTTTCTCTTGAAGATCCATTTACACCCAATAGGTACTATACCTTCTGGTGGATCTACCAAGGTCCAGACTTGGTTTGAGTGTATCGAGTCAATTTCTGACTGCATTGCCTCTAACTATTTCTCGGAGTCAATATCTGATATCGCCTCATTGTAGGTTTTGGGATCATCACCATGAGCACCATTATCTATGAAGAACATTTCCACTACATCCTCTGAAATAATACCTAAGTATCTTTCAAGGGGATGGGAAACTCCTTCCGATCTACGAGGTGGAGAAGGTAGTGTTCTTATTGGCTCAAACTGATTAGGTTCCACTTGGTCCTTAGCTCGTTCCACTTGTGAGACTTTCTCATCAAGCTTGATCTATTTTCCAATGCCACTGTCTTGAATAAACTATTTTTCAAGAAAGATGGCATGTCGACTCACAATCACATTGTGGTCTTCTGGAATGTAGAAATAGTATCCTAATGACTCTTTAAAATATCCTATGAATCGAGCTCTAAAGGACCTAAACTCTAACTTGTCTGCTTGTTGTCTTTTGACGTGAGCTGGACAACCCCAAATTCTGAGATGACTCAGACTTGGTTTCTTACCATGCCATATCTCATACGGTGTGGTAAGAACGGTTTTAGAGAGAACCCTATTCAGTAGATAGATTGAAGTTAACAATGAGTGTTCCCAAAGAAAATCAGGGAGGTCTGTGAAGCTCATCATGGATCGAACCATATCCAATAGAGTCTGATTTCTCCATTCTGAAACCCCATTGAGTTGAGGTGTTTCTGGTGGAGTCCAATGAGAGATTATGCCATTTTTCTTTAGATAGTCTAGGAATTCCCGACTAAGGTATTCACCTCCTCGATCTGATCGAAGAATCTTAATGGGTTTTTCTGTTTGTTTTTCTACTTCATGTCTGAATTCTTTGAACTTTTTAAAAGCTTCAGACTTGTGTCTCATAAGATACACATATCCATACCTAGACAGATCATTGGTAAAGGTAATGAAGTAGACAAAATTGCCTCTAGCTGGCACATCAAATGGGCCACATACATCATTATGTATTAGGGCAAGAAGATCTGTGGCCCTTTCCCCATGTCCTACAAAAGGGAGTTTAGTCATTTTGCCCTGAAGACAAGTTTCACAAGTTGGATATGACTCAAAAGTCAATGGACTCAATAGCCCATTTTTCTCTAATTTGTTGATCCTATCTTTTGCTATATGACCTAGTCTCAGGTGCCATAGATATCTGTGGTTTTGACTATTCCTAGGTCGTTTGGCATTCACGTTTTGCTTGATAGTTAAAACAGGTACATCAATATATAGCTGATAAAGACCATTAATAAGAAAACCATTTGCAATTTTATTTCTTTCATAAAGAATGTTATAATGGACCTTAAAGAAGGTGATCACATAACCTTCTTGTGCTAAGCATGAAACAGAAATCAAATTCCTGCTCGCTGTAGGCACAAAATAACAGTCTTTCAAAACTAAGTCTAAACCAGATGGAAATCAAAGAGGGTATGTTCCCATGGCTACTGCAGCAACTCTTGCTCCATTACCGACATGTAGGATCATGTCTCCATCCCTTAGCCTCCGGCTATCCTCAAGATCCTGCATAGAAGTGCACAGATGAGCACTAGAACCAGAGTCAAGCACCCAACTAGATGCAAAAGAAACCGTAAGGTTAGACTCAATAATGAGCATGCCTCCAGAAGGACCTTCCTTCTTGTTCTTCAGGGTGGCCAGGTAAGTAGGGCAGTTTCGCTTCCAATGGCCGTCGCTGTTGCAATGGAAACACTTTTCTTTGACATCGGCCTTCTTCTTCGGTTCTGCCTTCTTCTTCTTTGATCCTTCCACCTTAACTTTTTCACAGACTTCTTTTTCTTTCCATAAGACTTTCTTTTGGAAGAAGTCCATTCCATAGCAAGAACTGAGCCTTTAGAACCTTTCATAGAAAGCTCAGCGGTAACCAGCATATTCATTAATTCGGCCAAGGAATTCTGAAGTTTATGCATGTGGTAATTCATGATGAATTGCCCATATGCATCAGTCAAGGATTGCAGAATAATATCATTCTGCAGTTCCAAGTCCAACTTCACACCGAGCTTCTCAAGCTCTTCCATGTCCTTGATCATTATCAAACAGTGATCTTGGACTGACTGCCCATCACGCATCTTAGCCTTAAAAAGTCATTTCGTGACTTGATATTTGGCTGCGCGACTCTGTTCACCAAACATCTCCTGCAGGTGAGCCAACATTTGGCGTGCAGTCCCGATATCCTCATGTTGACGCTGGAGCTCATCAGACATCGAGCCCAACATGTAATATCTGGCCTTATTATCTTCGTCTATCCATTTTTCTAGAGACGCTCTCTATTCAATAGATGGACGGGCTGGTAAGGTGGGAGGATCCTAGTCCAAAACATGGGTTAACTTCTTAGAACCCAAAACAATTTTGTAGTTCCTGAGCCAATCTTTATAATTAGGTTCGATCAGTCTATGTGTGTCTAGGATACGTGCCAATCGGTTGGATGCAGATATTTTTCTGTAGAGAGTCAAAGATTCTAGTTAGATATTATAATTTTGACTTGACCAATTTATTTAGGGATTTTATTTTTGAATAAATTAGCTTCCACTATTTTCTCGGATCCCTGCACCCCCCTCTGTAGAGATGCGAAAATCTTCATGATTAATGATTTCTAGTGGGTGGTGCGGTCTCACCAACTGACTCATCACCTCACCTAACAGTTATTGGTGATGGGTTAGCCAATGAGTGAACAACTCTTGTTCAATGATTCTCTAATCATGGTGCACCCAAACTTGGTCTCTAATTCATGAATCTCACCGTATCCGGAATACTGATCCACTCCTTAGTTAAGTTAGACCCACCATTTGCATAGACTGGGTTCCTAATTGAGTCTCTCACCGTATCCAAAATATTGAGCCCAACTCATCCTCCAGCCCATAGCATCCAATGCCTAATAGACATGGTTGCATCTTCTCGGTGCAACTGAGCCATTGTATCCAGCCGAGAACAGTCAACCCTGGGAAGGGCCCGCACATCTACAATGGTGGAAGACCTCAGACTTAATCTTTTCTTAGGGAGAATTGATTCAGGTCTCATTAAACTAGACTTGGCTTAGTCATAACAATTATGACTAACCTAGTGGCATGGGTTAGCTCGGATTATTGACCACCTCAGATCAGAACTGTGTCAATAGATATGGCTAGGTAAGTGAGACCGGTGGAAGGAATATGTCATTAACTCGTACAAGAATGCATTCAAGTCAAGTAGCTTCCAATTAAAAATCAGTCGGTCGTATGTGCCAAACTTACCTTAGACACTAAATTATTGAGTCAGAACCAATTGGGTTAGCCTACAATCCAGTCTCTAACCTCTGAGCCTAATTATGTCTTGCTTGATCGTGACTCGATTTTGACCCAGACTTAATCCTATTAGGCTGCTCAATTTAAGCATTGTTGATCCCATCTAACCAACTCTTGATTCGGTTTGATCAACCGCTTAGACCTAATTGAGCTACCCAAGTCCAAACCCAGTATTATGAATATGTCTTAGATCTAAAATTCTCAATTTTAGACCTAATTAATATTCCATAAACTTAATTCTTAATTAAGTAGGGTTAATAAATAAAATATGCACAATAAATCCTAGGGTTTCAGGATCTAGGGTTTTGTAGAAAGTAAGTTTTGGGTTTCTGATTAAGGACGAACACGCAACACCCCTACACATCATAAGAACACCCCATCAAATGAAAAGGGAGGGCCTTCAAACTCTTCTTCGTTCTTATGATCGGATGGCCAAGAGGAACGCCTTAATCAGGAACATTCAATACTACAAAACAGTATCAGATCTATATCATATATCTCATATACAAAGTAGATCTAATCATGGCATATTTTGCATACATCTCATGTATCAAATCATGCATGTTTTTAGATCTAAATTATCTCATAATAATCTAAAAATTAGATTTAAATTGATCTTATCAAAATAAACCCTAATCTAGACAACTATGTAGAACTATTCTACAACTAGTCTAGACATGCATCAATCACATCTCATATGATGTTTAAAATTAAATAATTTTATTTGCTATTTTTTAGATGTTATTATAACCATTATAATATTAGAAAATAGTAAATAAATGGATCTAAAATATGGGTTAATTAAATTAAATTGAAAACATGCAAGACTATTCTATAGAACTATTCTATTCTAGAACTAGTCATGCATATCTTCTAATGTTAGATCCTAATCATTTAATTTTAATTTTTTCTGATTTCAGATTTGATCACATCTCATGTGACATCTAAAATTAATTATTTTATGATTAAATAAATTTAAAATCAGATCTAAACATTTTTAGAATCATGGCTCTGATATCAATTGAAGGAAAATCCTGATTTCCCGGTCCAGGTTCATTCAGATCTGATCAGATCAAGAGATATATTTCAAAAATTTTCTCCTCGATCTATATTAGATCAAAGATATTTTAGATCTAATTAATATTATTTTAATAAATAAAATAAATAAGGATAAATTAAATCAAATTTAATTTACCTGATTTGGGTAATCCTATTATCCTGTTGATGATCCTGTTTGCAGCGGAAGGTTCTGGATCTAGCCACGCAAGTGCCTAGCCTCTACCAGTATCCACTCGAGCTGGATCCAGAGATCCTCTTCTTCTCTATCACATCTCCAAAAATTAGATCTGAATCTAATCTGGAGGATCTTCAAAACTCCTTTTGAAGATCAGCAGTCGTCCTTTGCAGCAGCGCAGCCTTCTTGCTCTTGATCGCCTTTCTCTTGCTTGAATCTAACCAACAAAAATCCAAAACTCCTTTTGGACGTGGAGAGCAAGGGGAGAAGGTGGTTTGGCATAGAGAAGGAGGGGAGAGGCAGCCTTGGGGCGTATGGAAACTCTTATTCCATCATCTCACAATCTGAGTTGGGTACAGGGTCTTATCTATAGACTAGCTGTGATCCAACTCCTCTTCTTCCCAACCAATCACAACCCTTTGTGAAATCAGATCTAAATATGATTAGTGGGAATAGAGTCCCCTGGATTCCTCCTTAGAGGGCACCTAAGACCAGTCAAAGTTGGTTCTTAGAAGAACTCTAACTGGAATCCAAAAAGGAGATGAAGTCCTTATCCAACAAGGACTCCTAGGCGCCTCCAACTTGGGCACATGCCTAGGGTGGCGTGCGCCCTTCTCCTTACCAGGATCTGGCAGGGGGACAGGCCCCCACCAGCTCTCCAATAGGTGCATAACATGTGATCAAAAGTCAAAGTATCAATTGTCAACGTTTGACCAGTCAAAGGTAGACTTTTGACCAAAGTCAAAGAACAAGAAATGGCAGGTGACCAAAAATGGCAGGTAATGTCTTACAAAATAAGACAACCTTTTCTGACTTGGACATCCTCCAGTCAGACCATATGAAGGCCTCTGATTGAGCACAAACTCCTTTGGCTCAGACAGGACAACTTATTTATGATAGAAAAAGAAGAACGTTAGGTTCAATCGAGTGCTAGCACGATTTCTTTGAACCTAATTGAATCTCATTCAGATCAATTGAACTAGATCAATTCAATTGATGATCACCAGATTCAAACCCTTGTTTGTGTGACCCAGTTAGGTTCAGTTCTGTATGGTAATGGGATATGTCATGATCTCTATCATCGACATCATTGAAACTCCTTTCGATGGATCAGAACTCTTCTGATTCGAACAGCTAGAATGATCGATCATCTAAATCATTCTAATTGCTCCCAAAATCTACCAGTGACACCTAGCAGTATATGGTGGCAACCCATCAGAGCTGAATGCGAACCTCTTGGTGCAGCTACCTATGTGATTCAGTCCTTCTATCTTGAGCCCCGATCAGATTAGGGTTAAGGTAAACTCGTCAAACCCTAGTTTCTGTCATATGATGTAATCATTCGATTCAAGTCTAATGTGAAAATCTAAATAGAAACTCTTTCTATTATTTCACTCTACCATGGCCATGGCTTCTGGACTTGATTCTCATGATTATCATAGGATTGCTCCTCTACCACCGAGGTAGATAGATTCCATCTTGATGCCATCCAATTCCTACAATGAACACGCTATCGCCAACATACACCTCAGGGTTTCATATGGCTAGGAGACCGAGTAATGGTGTAGTCAAACTATAACACCCTCAAGGTGAACTATCGATGCACCTTAGGTTAAAGAACCAGACACACTACTACAGCATCGAGTTAGTCATTGACGAGAAGGTAGACTCCCTAATGACTACTCGAGGTAGTCACGCTTAGTGCCTTCGTTCTCTAACGAGTACCTGTACTCTCGCTTCGGCGTGTCCACACCGTAGACTCAAGACTCATCTACTAAAGAGAAGCGATTGTACACCAATCTTTCAGATTAATCACCATCCTCATGATGATCCTATGGTCGGAAGCAATTTATGAGTTAATAATGATTATTCATGTCTTAAATTTTTAACTCTTGAAAATATGAATTATCATTACCATTAACTCAAAGGATGTATCACAGACACTAAATACACAAATATGATAGAAAATAACCCATTTATTGATTTTAGTCAAAATTATAATTTTGCCCCTAGAAGTGTATTACAAGTGTCTGCCAATTCTGGCTTCTAGGGCACATATATCTAACAGATACCACCTCATCCATGATTACCACGAGAAGGGTTACATCAAGGTCAAGAGAGTCAACTCCACAGATAATGTGGCAGACCCACTTACAAAGCCGTTGGGCCAACAGAAGTTCGAAGCCCACCTTGAGAAGATGGCACTTAGACTTATAGCCAATTGGCTTTAGGACAAGTGGAAGATTGTTAGATATATGTGCCCTAGAAGCCAAAATTGACTGACACTTGTAATACACTTCTTGGGGCAAAATTGTAATTTTGACTAATATGAATAAAATGGGTTATTTTCTATCTCATATGTGTATTTAGTGTCTGTGATACATCCTTTGAGTTAATGGTAATGATAATTCATATTTTCAAGAGTTAAAAATTTAAGACATGAATAATCATTATTAACTCATAAATTGCTTCCGACCATAGGATCATCATGAGGATGGTGATTAATCTGAAAGATTGGTGTACAATCGCTTCTCTTTAGTAGATGAGTCTTGAGTCTACGGTGTGGACACGCCGAAGCGAGAGTACAGGTACTCGTTAGAGAACGAAGGCACTAAGCGTGACTACCTCGAGTAGTCATTAGGGAGTCTACCTTCTCGTCAATGACTAACTCGATGCTGTAGTAGTGTGTCTGGTTCTTTAACCTAAGGTGCATCGATAGTTCACCTTGAGGGTGTTATAGTTTGACTACACCATTACTCGGTCTCCTAGCCATATGGAATCCTGAGGTGTATGTTGGCTATAGCATGTTCATTGTAGGAACTGGATGGCATCAAGATGGAATCTATCTACCTCGGTGGTAGAGGAGCAGCCCTATGATGATCATGAGAATCAAGTCCTAAAATCCATGGCCATGGTAGAGTGAAATAATAGAAAGAGTTTCTATTTATATTTTCACATCGGACTCGAATCGAATGATTACATCATATGACAGAGACTAGGGTTTGACGAGTTTACCTTAACCCTAATCTGATCGGGGCTCAAGATAGAAGAACTTAATCACACAGGTAGCTGCACCAAGAGGTTCACATTCAGCTCTGATGGATTGCCACCATATACTGCTAGGTGTCACTGGTGGATTTTGGGAGCAATTAGAATGATTTAGATGATCGATCATTCTAGCTGTTCGAATCAGAAGAGTTCTGATCCATCGAAAGGAGTTTCGATGATGTCGATGATAGAGATCATGACATATCCCATTACCATACAGAACTGAACCTAACTGGGTCACACAAATAAGGGTTTGAATCTGATGATCATCAATTGAACTGATCTAGTTCAATTGATCTGAATGAGATTCAATTAGGTTCAAGAGAATCATGCTAGCACTCAATTGAACCTAACATTCTTCTTTTACTATCATAAATAAGTTGTCATGTCTGAGCCAAACGAGTTTATGCTCAATTAAAGGCCTTCATATGGTCTGACTGGAGGTTGTCCAAGTCAGAAATGGTTGTCTTATTTTGTAAGACATTACCTACCATTTTTGGTCACCTTCCATTTCTTGTTCTTTGACTTTGGTCAAAAGTCTACCTTTGACTGGTCAAACATTAACCATTGACACTTTGACTTTTGACCACATGTCACGCACCTATTGGAGAGCTGGTGGGGGTCTGTCCTCCTATCAGACCTGGCAAGGAGGAGGGCGCACACCATCCTAGGCGTGTACCCATGCTGGAGGCGTCTAGGAGTCCTTGTTGGACAAGGACTCCATCTCCTTTTTGGATTCCAATTAGAGTTCTTCTAGGAACCAACTTTGACTGGTCTTATGCGCCCTCTAAGGAGGAATCCAGGGGTCTCTATTCCCACCAATCATATTTAGATCTGATTTCACAAAGGATTGTGATTGGTTGGGAAGAAGAGGAGTTGGATCATAGTTAGTCTATAAATAAGACCTTGTACCCAACTCAAAGAGGCTAAGAGTTTCCATATGCCCAAAGGCCTTTTCTCCTCTCCTCTCCATGTCCAAAATAGTTTTGGAGCTTGGTTGGTGCGATCCAGATCAAAGAAAGGCGATCAAAAGCAAGAAGGCTGCACTGCTGCAAAGGACGACTGCTAATCTTCAAAAGGAGTTTTGAAGATTCTCCATATCAGATCTAGATCTGATTTTTGGAGACGTGATAGAGAAGAAGAGGGTCTCCAGAGTCAGCCTGAGTGGATACCAGTAGAGGCCAGGCGCTTGTGTGGCTAGATCCAGAACCTTCCACTGCATATAGGATCATCAACGAGTAATTGGATTACCCAAATTAGTTAAATTAAATTTGATTTAATTTATTCTTATTTTATTTTATTTATTAAAATAATAAGAATCTGATTTGAAACATCCCAAATCTGATATAGATCAAAGAGAAAAAATTTTAAAATATATCTCTTGATCAGATCAGATCTGAACGAACCTAGATCGAAAAATTAGGATTTCCCTTCACAGTCAACCTCGATAACCTCCGAGATCCTCTGGAATAAAAATAACTAGGAACTCTTCATTGCTTGCAGCTATCCTATCCGAACTTTAGTTGTCAGGTTCCACCGGGCTGGCACGTCATGACTACAGACACTACCCTCCATAACAAACTTCACGTGGCCTCGAACGGCCCACTACCAAATGGTTGCAGCTATCACTATTAGTTTGTTACAGGCTCCATCTATTTAAGAGACCCTCTAGATATGCTTTCTTCCTGAAGCTCTCTTCTCCTTCTTGATACTCTACCACTTTCTTTTCTGAGCGCTCCATGTCTGTTGATCGAAAGAGATGACTTGATCGTCGAAGGATCTTGCGGGAGCCACCACCCCTACCTCTGGGTGAGACTTATTTTGTAGGTCACCAGTGACGATCTCGCCCTCTCCAACTCTAGCATCAAATCCAGCATCAACCAAATTTTGCACCAATAGAATTGATGCTAGAGGAAGAACTCCCTTGGCCCTTATTCTAAATGAAGTTCTCAGTCGATCCTGTGAGCATTCACCTTCAAGGTTCATCTCCATTTTCTCCCTCGACCTCAAAATGCCTTCAAAAAAGATGATCACTCGAAGATCCACTGCCTCTACCGCCAGACCTGAGCCAAATCAACCTTCCTCACTGGCACCGCAACCTCCTTCATCGACTACAATGTTGGATCTAGAGCAATTCAACCTATTGATGCAGCAGGTCCAGGCCTCACTGAGATGGTGCAAGCCATGCAACTGCCTCCAGCGATACTCTGACTGAAGAACCCCCCATCAAGATATCAAGAATTGGTTCCAACAAGGCATACCTGGGTCAGCAGACCCATTGCCTCTAGGAAGAAAAAATAGAGAGCGAAGAGCCCCTGTTCCAATCATGACTCTTCTCTAAAAGAGATCTTCTCCTTCTATAGACGAAAATTCTCTGAGACCCATGATCGAGATCAGGCCCTTAATCAAAAACTCCATGAAATGGATCGGGGGACTGAAGAGCTCCGCCATGCTGCCCCTAGTAACCATGATAACATCTGTGCTGACCCTCTTTTTTTTCAGCGAATCATGCAGAAATCGATCCCACCAAACTTCAAGCTTCCTCAATTTAAGAGCTACGATGGGATCACTAATCTGATTGACCATCGGAGGCCTTCCGAATTATGATGCTACTCCATGATGCATCAGACGCTATTTTATGCCAAGCTTTCCCTTCTACTTTCAAGGGAGTAGCGAGAAAGTGGTACTCGACACTAATGTCGGGTATGATCTTCTCCTTCGATCAAATGAGCCACCAGTTTACAGCTCATTTTGTCAGCAATCGACGTCCAAGGCGAGACTTGGACTCCCTCATCAACATCAAGCAGTAGGAAGGGGAGACCATCTGAGCTTACGTTAACTGCTTCAATGCCGCTGCACTGAAGGTTTGAAATCTGGACCAGTCGATTGCCATGGCCATGCTTAAGGACAGCCTTCAAAAGAATGATTTACTGTTCTCCCTGAAGAAGAAGTATCCTAGAAATTTTACTGATTTGCTAGCTCACACTGAAGGTTATGCCCAAGCTAAGGAGGCCTTCAAATTGAAGAATGAGGAAGCCATGAGAGAGTGACAAGCAGGCAAATCTAGCAAGCTCATAGTTGAAGAAAAGTCAAATGAAGTTTGGTCGTGCTTGTGGATTCCTCCTGAGCGCAAGTGAGCTCGAACCCCCCCTCGAGCTCGTCGTCAAAGAAGCCCTGACAGAAGGGCACGATGGAGCTCCCCCCTCAGAAGGTTCCACAAATACACCCTCCTTAACACTCCAAAAACCCATATTTTGATGGAGATTAAGGAGCAGCTACCAAGACCGAAGAGGATGCACATATACCCTGGCAAGTGCAATCCCAACAAGTACTGTCTCTACCATCGTGATCACGATCATGATACTAAAGAATGCATTTAGCTACCAGACGAGATTGAGGAGCTCATCAAGCAGGCTAGGCTCAGCTGATTCCTGCAATGTCGGCCTAAAGGATGGGGGGATCAATCGAGGGCCCTCCCACTGCTAAAACTACCAAGAACGGAGGAGCAGCAACAAAATCGATCCCCGCTTGGCATCATCAACACCATCTTTGGGAGACTTCGATGAGGGGAGGCCAGTGGATCGGTAGAGCCTATGAAGAGGCGGAGAACTAAGAAGCCCATAGCTTTTACTGACAAAGATGCACAATGAGTTCAATTCCTGCACAATGAAGTGCTTGTAATCTCTTTAAACATTACTGACTATGATATACGATGTATTTTATTTGATAATAAATGCCCTACCAATATCTTATTTTATGATGCTTTTACTAAAATGTCTGTACCCAATAACCACTTGGAACCTATGAACTCTCTATCGGTGGGCTTCATTGGCGATGCTGTGCTAGTTGAAGGAATAATAATACTAACTGTGGCTGCAGGACAATATCCAAAGCGAGCCAAAGCACAGGATGACTTTTTGGTAGTGACGGCCCCATCAGCCTACAACATAATTCTCGGCCAACTAGGTCTAAATGCATTACGAGCTGTGGTGTCGACCTACTATTTGAAAGTGAAGTTTTTGACAAGCTGTGAAATCGAGAAGATCAGGGAAGATCAGGCCTTGGCAAGGCACTGTTACTCCATCACCTTACAAAAGGGAAGCCATCCCGATCCTTGCTCAATTGATGAGCTGGATGTTCGCGATGACCTTACTGAGGAGCAGGGTGAGACCATGGAAGATCTTATAATCATCCTGCTGAATGATGGAAGAATGGAGCATACAGTGCAGATCGGCTCCAACTTGAAAGATAAAGTTCGAGAGTAGCTCGTTGCCTTTCTGTGGAAGAATGCTGACATCTTCACCTGGGTCCCAACAAACATGCTAGGAATTATTGCCAAAGTCATGGAACATCGGTTGGCCATCGATCCTAAGTACAGGCCAGTGAAAGTGAAAATTCGAAGCCATGCACTAGAAAGGCAGAAGGCAATAGCGAAAGAAGTGGATAAGCTTCTCAAAGCTAGGTTCATCCGAGAAGTCCACTACCCGAGTTGGGTCTCCAATGTGGTCCTAGTCAAGAAGGCAATGGCAAGTGAAGATTATGTATCGACTTCAAGAAGCTGAAAAAGGCCTGTCCAAAGGACAGCTACGCTCTGCCTAGAATTGATCAGCTGATGGATGCAACCTCGGGCCATGAGCTCCTCACCTTCATGGATGCCTTCTCCGGCTACAATTAAATCTGGATGGCACCAGAGGATGAGGAGAAAATCACTTTTATTACTGACCATGGTCTTTATTGTTATAGGATCATGTCCTTTAGACTTAAAAATGCAAGTGCAACCTATCAACGCCTGATCAATAAGATCTTCAAGAAGCAGATCAGCCATAACATGGAATTCTATGTGGATGATATGCTTGTCAAGAGCCGAACCTCATTCAATCACATTGCCGATTTTGAAGAGACCTTCAATGCCCTTCGAAGATACAAGATGAAGCTGAACCTGACTAAATAAACCTTCGGAGTGACCTCAGGAAAATTTTTGAGGTTCATGGTCTCGAGGCAGGGGATCAAAGCTAATCCGAAGAAGATCCGGACCATCTAGAAGATGACCGCTCCAAAATTAATAAAGAAAGTTCGACACCTGATCGAAAAGGTGGCATCCTTAAACTACTTTTTCTTAAAGTCAATCGAGCGGTGTATGCCCTTCTTCCAGGTCCTCAAGCGACCAAAGAATTTCTACTGGATGGTATAGTGCCAACAGGCATTCGAAGAACTAAAGAGCTACCTCAGTGCACCTCCACTATTGGCAAAGCTTGAGCCTAAAGAAGAATTATTCCTATACCTGACGGTCTCTCCTACAGCCTTGGTAGTGGTCCTGGTCATGGAAAAGGCAAAAGTGCAATGATCGATCTACTACACGAGTCGAGTCTTGAAAGATGCAAAGATCAGGTATACTAAATTAAAAAAATTAACTTACACTCTTCTAATTACAGCCAGAAAACTTCAGTCCTACTTTCAGGGGCATACCATAACACTCCTCACTGATCAACCAATCAAGACAGTTCTTCATCGAACAAATGCCTCTGGAAGAATAGTGAAGTGGGCTATTGAGCTGATAAAGTTCGACATCAACTATCAACCTTGATCATCAATCAAAGCTCAGATACTAACCAATTTTATAGTTGGATGCACAATCTTGGATGATGTCGAACCTGAGCGGAATGAGACCAGCATTCCATGGTTGCAGCCGAGCTCTCCTAAAGAAAGAGTGAACCTTTTCGAATGTTTTTGGGCCTTATATGTGGATGGCTCTTCCAATGCTTCTGTTGCAGGTGCTGGATTGATCCTGGTCAATTCAAAAGGGGACATTACTAAGTATGCACTATGCTTTGAGTTTTCTATAACAAACAATGAGGCAGAATATGAAGCTTTGATAGTAGGACTAAAGATAGCAAAAGAACTAGAGGTAGGCCAGCTCCAGGCTTATAGTGACTCATAGTTAGTAGTGGGATAAGTCAATGACAGTTATGAAGCTCGGAAGAAAAGTATGATCAAGTATCTTAAGAAAGTAAAGAGCCTAACCTCAGCCTTCAACGACTTTGGCATTCCAAGGGTAGAGAATACCAGAGCTGACCTTCTATCTAAGCTAGCCACACTTGCCCCTAACGAACTTTCCAAAGAAGTATACTTTGAGGTGTTGAAATGCCCAAGTATGGAAGAGCCGCAGTCTACAACGCAAATTGACCATGAGCCCTGCTAGATTGATCCATTGATCGCTTATCTCAAAGATGGGACACTCTCCTATGATCCAAAATAAGCTCAAAAGCTAAGAAACCAAACCTTCCGGTATATTCTGTATAAAGGTAAGCTATACAAGAGATCATACTCCTTACCACTTTTGAAATATCTCGATCTTCTGAAGTCGACTTTACACTATGAAAAGTGCATGAAGGAATCTATGGAAGCCATCTGGATGCTAGATCCCTATTTCATAAGCTACTTCGAGAAGGATATTATTGGCCAATTATGCATCATGATTGTGTCGAATATGTTAAATGATATGATCGCTGCCAGAGGAACACAAATATACAAAGGCAACCAACCTCCGAGCTTATACCCTTGAGTGCCCCTTGGCCATTTGCGCAATGGGGGATTGATATACTTGGCCCCTTCCTGATGGCATCTAGACAATGAAAGTTTCTCTTAGTTGCAATCGACTACTTTATCAAATGGGTCGAGGCCGAACCCATTGTAAAAATTACTAAAACCAAAGTACAATACTTTATATGGAAGTTGATTGTTTATAGGTTTGGCCTGCCCCAAACCCTTGTAATAGATAATGGGCGATAGTTTGTCGAGATGAAGTTTGCTGAGTTCTGTGAGGATTTGAGCATCTCCCATAATTTCACATTGGTGGCCCATCCGCAAGCAAATAGTGAAGCAGAGGTGACCAACAGGACCTTATTGCAGAATATTAAAGCAAGGCTTGAAAGAGCAAGGAGGACTTGGATGGATGAACTCTATGGATAAGTGATAAAAATATACTAATAAAAGTATTAAATTATAAAATAAATTAATCTATTTCTTTAAAAATTAATATTTTTATTAATTTTGTGTAGGAAAGAAGGCCACCAATGTAAAGATTTTATTTTTCTAATTCAGATGAAATAAATTTCAAGAAAAACGGACTTCAAAGGAGCCCAGAATTGAATTTCAAAAAAAAAAAAAATCGATTCGGTTCGAACCGGTTCAACGGTCCAGCCCGATTCGACTGAAACAGCAAACCAATCCACCGACGCAATGCTGACATCAGGATGACGTCAGCATTTTTTGTGGCACATGATGGACCATCTGAAGGGTATTTTGGAAATTTCACAGCAAGAGGCGCGCTCTGATTGGCTGAAGAATGCGGCGGTCCATGCAACACCGGGCTCGCGCATGGTCCATGGAAGGCAATTTGGAAATTTTGTCTGATCAAACAGGCGGCATTCTCTGAAACTTGATCGGACGGTCGAAACGAAGGCGCTGATGGATGGCATCCGCAGCTCCCGATTGAGATCCAACGGTTGAGATTTATTCCGAAGTTAAACTATAGATTAGAAGCCTTCTTTCTGCATGATCAGATGGCCCAAATTCAATCTAATAATTGATCCAATGGCTGGCATTAAATCCGACTTGATCTGGATTATTTTAAGTAGTTTTTGAGTGGTTTTTGGATCGTTTGATCAACATCTAATGGGCAGAATTACCCAGATCTTAATTTGAGTTGTTTTGAGAGTCTTAAACCTAATTTTTGATGGATTTTGGGAGGAAATCAAATTCTTTATCTATAAAAACCTATTGTTGCAATGAAAAAAATTAGAGAGAGACAGAGAGAGATGGGGAGAAAGAGAGAGAGAGAGAATCAGAGAGAGACAGAAAGAGAAAGAGAGAGAGAGAGAGAGAGAGAGAAAGAGAGAGGAGAGAGGTAAAAAGAGAAGAGTGATTTGTAAGAAAATCCAAAAGGGTTTTTGATTTCTTTCGACGATCAAGACATCGATTAAGGAGCCTCTTCATCTTCATCAAGTTCTCCACATCAAGAGCAGCAGACAATCAATTTCAGCAATCAAACAGTCTAATTTCTCTATGCTTTTTATTTTATTTGCTGTTTTTGAACTTGTTATCATGAACTAAATTTTCTTTTACTAAGGCTAAGGTGTAGCCACTCTTTTGATGCAATATTCAGTGTGATTTATTTTTAAATTTTATTCATGAGGAGTATATAAATCTGATCTTAATGCTTTTAGATTACTGGCCATCTTCTAATTGATCTGATGAACATAGATGTTATGGACCAAGTATATCTATGTTAATGCTTCTTGATTATATACCTTGTATTATGAATCAAATTAGAATTCATATGCATGCGGGAATTTTAGTATGCTTTGGACGTAGCATATTTTAATTAGAGGGTTTCACAAAACTTAATTTATTAATATTTATTTAAATTATACTTGGACCAAAGGATAATTAATAAATTTAATAGTTTTGCTATGCCTAGACCAAAGGATAGTGAATAAATTAGGAGACTCCACCATCACATGAAATAAAATTAATCTAAAAATCTGAATATTGTATTGACTGAGTTAGTGAATCGATTGCCTTAGTAATCCATTGCTCTTGAGTTTAAAATCCTAATAATTTATACTCTCTCTATTTAATTAAAAACTTTTAATTATTTCTTTATTTTGTTCTTTAATTTCTTATTCTCATAAATCGATCTTCTAAATAAAGCATAGGAAAGAGCTTTTCAGTACTTATTTTTCAATCCTCTAGGGATGATACTCTACTCATTCACTTTATTACTTGATCGACTGGTGCACTTGCCATAGCTATAAATTAGCATGCATCAAGTTTTTGGCGTCGTTGCTGGGGATTGTGTCTAAAACAATATTGAAATTTTGATCCTAGCTTTACTTTAAAAATTTATTTTCAATTTTTATTATTTTAAAAAAAAAATTTATTGCATGACACGTACTAGACATAGTAACTTACTACCTTTAGATCTAGAAATTGAAAGGACCATTAGAAGACTACAACAAGAGAGAAACATGGCAGTTGAAGATCCTAACGATATTAATCTAGGATTGGATATGGCGACTGAAGGATAGCATGAAGCTATTCGACTAGTACATCGTCCATTAAATGATTACATCACACCATCTATAGCCGATGCAGCTTCAAGCATCAGGAGACTGCCTGTACGAGCAAACAACTTCGAAATAAAATCGACGATGATCCAGATGATTCAATCAACTGTCCAATTCAGTGGACACGTGCATGATGATCCGAATGCCCATATTTCTAATTTTTTTGAACTTTGTGATACTTTTAAAATTAATGGGGATGTCGGATGATGCTATTAGATTAAGGTTATTTCCTTTCTCTTTACGGGATAAAGCTAAAAATTGGCTTCATTCTCTTCCTACAGGTTCTATCACAACTTGGGATGTCCTAGCCCAAAAATTCTTAGCCAAGTACTTTCCACCTTCCAAGACTACTAAGATGCGCAACGATATCACTTCTTTTATGTAGATGGACATGGAGACACTATATGAGGCTTGGGAGCATTTCAAAAAACTACTGAGGAGATGTCCACATCATCAACTACCCGTATGGCTTCAGGTATAAACTTTCTATAATGGTTTATCTCCTACTAATCATTCTATGATTGATGCAACAGCAGGAGGAACCATTAATCAAAAAATGGAGGAAGAAGCTTTCGATCTGATCGATGAGATGGCATCAAATAGCTATCAATGGCAGACAGAGCGCATGATGCCAAAAAGACTAGCAGCTGTGTAGGGAGTAGATTACATGCCAACCTTACTAGCTGAAATTGCAGCCTTTAGAGCCGAAGTCAACAACTTAAAGGGAACAGCTATGCATGTTCAGAGCATTACTTGTGACCTGTGTGGAGGAGGACATGATACGAGCAATTGCCAGACAGATAATCCTTTTGCTAAAACAACTGATACAGCTAATTATATTGATAATTTTTTCAGGCCACAACAAAACAATCCCTACTCCAACACATACAACCAAGGGTGGAGGCAGCACCCAAATTTCTCATGAAGCAATCAAAATGCAGAACAACAGCCACCCCCAGGATTCCACGTACTTGAAAAGAAGTCCAACATGGAAGAGTTGATGGTCAAATTTATGCAAAACCAAGAAACAACTATAAAAAATTTGGAAGCCAAACTTAGACAGGACCAAATAGCAGCAATTCGAAACTTGGAGATGCAAATAGGTCAAATGGCTAAGATAATCTCCGAGAGACCTCAAGGATCCTTGCCAAGCAATACGGAGACAAATCCAAGGGAGCAAGTCAGTGCAATCACCCTAAGAAGTGGTACAAAGTTGGAGGAGCCATATCAGAAGAATGAGACTGAAGAGCCAACTACAAATAAGGAACCATCAACTAAAATTCGTCAGTCACCAAAACAATCAGTAGATGAATGGTCTCTAGGTATACGATTTGCTGATCCAAATGTGAAGCCCTACGTGCCGCCACTACCATTCCCAGAGAGATAAATACAGCATCCAGATAAGAAATTTTTTAACTTTTTCAAAATTCTAAAGAATTTACATATTAATATTCCTTTTGTAGATGCTATTACTCAAATGCCCAGGTATGCCAAGTTTCTCAAAGAAATCTTAACAAATAAGAAAAAGCTGAAGGAGCATGAGAGAATAAATTTGAATGAAGAATGCTCAGCAATACTTCAAAATAAATTACCACAAAGTTAAAAGATCCAGGGAGTTTTACTATCCCCTGCATTATTGGTGATTGTAGTTTTGATAAAGTTTTATGTGATTTAGGAGCAAGCATTAATCTCATGTCTTTTCTCTATTTTCAGGAAGCTGGGTCTAGGAGAACCAAAGCCTACCACTATTACTCTTCAATTAGCCGACAGATCCATCAAATATCCAAGAGGTATAGTGGAGGATGTCTTGGTAAAGGTAAATAAGTTTATTTTTCCTATTGATTTTATTGTTCTTGATATGAAAGAAGATTATGATGTACCCCTTATTTTAGGAAGACCCTTTTTAGCTACTGGAGGAGCTTTAATAGATGTTCAACAAGAAAAATTAATTCTTAGAGTCTAAGATGAATAAGTTACTTTTAATGTTTTCAAAGATACTAAACATATTGATGATAATCAAACTTGTTTTCTAATTGACATTATTGACAATCCATTATATGAGAATTCTGTAGCAAATAGATTTGAGACTATAAAAGCGAGCAATGTCAAATTGAAAGAAGACTCGATCAAACATGAAAGTATTTCAATTGAAGTGGCACCGGATTGATCCACTTTAGAACTCAAAGAAAGTCAAGCTGAAGACCATAAATCAGAACTACTAGATAGGTTGTTTCTTTTCTTTTTAGTTTTGATCATTTTTCTTTTCTTTTATTTTTTAGTAATTTATTGTTGCTCTTTTACTATTCTGGTGTGTATTTTTAATTTTGCAGAAAAATCAATGAGAACTCAAGCAAAATTTCAAAGCTCCAAAGAACCAGACTGAACCAAATTAGGTGTATTCCTTCCTATCTTTTATTGCACCCTTTATTTTTCTTTCTCCTTTAAGATAATGTAGAATAAGTTAAAAAAAAAAAAAAAAAAAAAAAAAAACCATGTGTCAAGAAGAAAATCTTGAGCAAGATAAACTAGATAAGTGATAAAAGATAGAATTATTTGCTAATGAATGTAACGAGTTAAAGAAGTAGATTATTTGGTCAACTTTTAGCAAGCCTACTTAGGTCATTAAAAGATTATTAGCACTTCTAATTGCACATGCACACTAACAAGGCAAAGTAGGTATTGATTATAAGGCCAACTGAGGATTCAATTATCACTGAAAATTGATAATTAATATACATTCTAATCAAAGAAACTTGAATTTAAGGAAAGAGCTACCTGCCTATAAATAAAGTGCAAAAGATAGAGTATATGTGGATTATCCAAAGCCTAGTAACTGGGTCTCTGCACCTAGGTCAAGTGTGGAAATTTACGTAAAATGGTGAAGAGAAGGCCAGGATGCTCAGCACAAAAAAAAAAAAAAAAAAAAAAAAAGAGAGAAAGGCAGTGTGAAAGCTACCTTAATTCATGAGTATAAAATTGAGAATGTATAGAAAATTGACCAAAATAGGTGATAAGAGAAGATACTTTTGTTCTTTTAATTTAATACTGAAATGCTAAAGTTAGTCATCACGAACACAAGTGCTATAGATCTTTGATGTACTCTAAGAAAGTTTTTAATTGTATTGACTGAAAAATTTGCTTCTGAAGCTCAATGCTTAGTTAGCAGTATTTTCTAAACTTTTTGACCTTTAATCCTAGATTTTATCTTTGTGATGGATAATTTTATTGAAACATGGTATTAAATAAAACATTGCTAAGGGACTAGCAATGACTAAGTTGGGGGGTGTGATAAGTGGTAAAAATATACTAATAAAAGTATTAAATTATAAAATAAATTAATTTATTTCTTTAAAAATTGATACTTTTATTAATTTTGTGTAGGAAAGAAGGCCTCCAATGTGAAGATCTTATTTTTCTAATTCAGATGAAATAAATTTCAGACAAAACGGACTTCAAACGAGCCTAGAATTGAATTTCAAAAAAAAAAAATGGTTTGATTCGAACTGGTTTAGAAAATCGGTTCAGCGGTCCGGTCCGGTTCGATCAAAATAGCAAACCAACCCGCCGATGTCAGGATGACGTCAGCATTTTTTGCGGCGCACGATGGACCATCTGAAGGGTATTTTGGAAATTTCACAGCAAGAGGCGCGCTCTGATTGGCTGAAGAACATGGTGGTCCATGCAACACCGGGCTCGTGCATGGTCCACAGAGAGCAATTTGGAAATTTGTCTGATCCAATGGATGGCATTCACTGAAACTTGATCAGACGGTCGAAACGAAGGCGCTGATGGACGGCATCCGTAGCTCCCGATCGAGATCCAACAGCTGAGATTCATCCCAAAGTTAAACAATAGATCAGAAGCCTTCTTTCTGCGTGATCGGATGGTCCAGATTCAATCTAACAATTGATCCAACGGCTGGCATTAAATCCGACTTGATTTGGGTTATTTTAAGGGGTTTTTGAGTGGTTTTTGGACCATTTGATCAACATCTAACGGGCAGAATTATCCAAATCTTAATTTGAGTTGTTTTGCGAGTCTTAAACCTAATTTTTGATGGATTTTGGGGGAAAATCAAATTCTTTATCTATAAAAATCTGTTATTGCCATGAAAAAAATCAGAGAGAGACAGAGAGAGAGACGGGGAGAAAGAGAGAGAGAGAATCAGAGAGAGACAAAAAGAGAAAAAGAGAGAGAGAGAAAGAGAGAGGAGAGAGGTAAAAAGAGAAGAGTGATTTGTAAGAAAATCAAAAAGAATTTTTGATTTCTTTCGACGATCAAGACATCGCTTAAGGAGCCTCTTCATCTTCGCCACGTTCTCCACATCAAGAGCAGCAGACAATTAATTTCAGCAATCAAACAGTCTAATTTTTCTATGCTTTTTATTTTATTTGCTGTTTCTAAACTTATTATCATGAACTAAATTTTCTTTTACTAAGGCTAAGGTGTAGCCACTCTTTTGATGCAATATTTAGTATGATTTATTTTTAAATTTTATTCATGAGGAGTATATAAATCTGATCTTAATGCTTTTAGATTACTAGCCATCTTCTAATTGATCTGATGAACATAGATGTTACGGACCAAGTACATCTATGTTAATGCTTCTTGATTATATACCTTGTATTATGAATCAAATTAGAATTCATATGCATGCAGGAATTTTAGTGCGCTTTGGATGCAGCGTATTTTAATTAGAGGGTTTCACAAAACTTAATGCATTAATATTTACTTAAATTACACCTGGACCAAAGGATAATTAATAAATATTGATAGTTTTGCTATGCCTGGACCAAAGGGTAGTAAATAAATTAGGAGACTCTACCATCACATGAAATAAAATTAATCTAAAAATCTGAATATTGTATTGACCGAGTTAGTGAACCGATTGCCTTAGTAATCCATTGCTCTTGAGTTTAAAACTCTAATAATTTACACTCTCTCTATTTAACTAAAAACTTTTAATTATTTCTTTATTTTATTCTTTAATTTCTTATTCTCATAAATCGATCTTCTAAATAAAGCATAGGAAAGAGCTTTTCAATACTTGTTTTCCAATCCTCTAGGGTCGATACTCTACTCATTCGCTTTATTACTTGATCGACTGGTGTACTTGCCATAGCTATAAATTAGCACGCATCATCTACCATATACTTTAGGCATACCAAACTATCCAAAGACTACCAACTAGGAAAACGCCTTTTGCCTTGGCCTTCGAAATAGAGACGGTCATCCCAATCGAGCTCAAACTCCCATCGGCATGGGTCATGGCTTTCAATGAGTAGCACAATTTGCAAGACCTCAGAGCTAACCTTGACCTACTGGAGGAAAAATGAGAGGAGGCCCATGTTCGGATGGCTACTTAGAGGTGAAGGGTGGCCTGATACTACAACTCCAGAGTCAAAGACAAAATATTCATAGTCGAGGACTTAGTACTTTAGTGAGCAGCCATTTCTCAGCCTCAAAATTAGGAGAAGCTCGCTCTAAATTGGGAAGGACCCTATGAGGTAAACAAAGTTGTCTGACCCAAGACATATTACCTGAAGGAGCTCAGAGGAGCCAATCTATCCCGACCATGAAATTCGAAAAATATACAAATGTATTATCAATGATTTGGTCATAATAAAATTCCTCTACTCTAACACCCTAATCCTTGTTACAAATCTATAATGATGGGAAACGACTTTCTAAACTTAACCGTGCAACAAGGACAGCCACGTTAGGAATAGAAGGAGAACTTTAATCTAACATGAGCAAAGATGAATGCCTCATTAATCTTAAGATGAGATGAGAGAAGAGACCTTCCAACGGCCCTAATGTATTCCTACAGTCATGTTAGGAATAAGAGGATAACCTCATCCTAACATGAGCAACGTCAAAGATCTCGTTAATCTAAGATGAGATAAGGAGGGAGGCCCTTCCAGTGGTCCTAATATGCCCCTACAACTATGTTAGGAATAGAAAGAGAACCTCATCCTAGCATGAGCAAAGCCAAAATCCTCATTAATCTAAGACAAGATGAGGGAAGAGGCCCTTCCAGCGGTCCTAATGTGCCACTACAGCCACATTAAGAATAGGAGAAGAACCTCATCCTAATATGAGCAAAGCCAAAGGCTTCATTAATCTAAGACGAGATGAGGGGAGAGGCTCTTCTAGCGGTCCTAATGTGCCTCTACAGCCACGTTAGGAATAGGAGGAGAACCCCATCCTAATGTGAGCAAAGCAGAAGGTCTCATCAAACTAAGATGAGATGAGAAGAGAGAACCCATCAACGACCCTGACGTACCCCTTCGAATGTGCAAGGAACAGAAGAGAACCTCATCCTAAGACGAGACAGGCCAAAGCCTCCTTAATCTAAAATGAAGGAAAGAAAAAAGCCATATCGACAACCCTTATATGTGTCCCCAATACGGCTACGTCAAATACGAAAGGGGAAACCCCATCCTAGTTCGTGGAAGGGACCCCAGCTCGGCATCCACAACAAGCATCTCATTAGAAGACAAACCAAAAAAAAATGAGATGATGAAATTGAAGCCATTAACCAACATCAAATCCGTGTAAGACAATAATGAAAAGGATACCATTTTATTGCAAATATTAAGTTCATTACACGCAAAATAAAGATCGGCAAGATCGATTACATGACAATATAAGTCTGTTACAGGCGAGATAAAGATTGGCAAGATCAATTACATGAAAAGATAGAAGACGAAAAAAAGACCGAAGTCCTAAGATGGACCGAACTCCTCAAATTTTGGGCTGGCGGCTCCAACCATCACCAAGACTTGCTTTTGTCTGAGGATCTCCCCCTTAAGCTCTCTCTTTTTATATAAGCCATTTATATATATTCTGTTGATGTGTTCGAGCTTGCCTTCAAGCTCTCACCACTGCTTTCTTAGGACTTCAGACTCAACCTCAGCATCCTTAACGACTTGCTGCTCGCACGATAGCTAGATCTTGAATCGTTGAACCTCGACCTTCTCCCTCCTAACCACTTTCGAGAGCTCGCTCAGAGTCCTCGTCAAGGAGAAAACCTGCTCTGATCCCCTGCTCGTGCCAACTTGGTGACTATCATCAAGTTGTTTTTAGAGCTGGGCCACCTCGCTGTTAGCAACACGAAGCTTTTGCTCAAGCTTGAATATCCTCTCGTTCCAACCCAATCGATAGGTATCATAAGTGAGCTCAGCATCATGCAACTACTTCTGAAGCATAGAGAACTTCTTCAACCAATCCCACTCGTATTGCACCTTATCAGAAGACCATGGTGAGCTCCCCTCCAATAGCTGAATCTTCTCCCTCGCCATCCAGAATTTGACTTCAAGGGAGCCGACCTTCACTATTAATACCCAAGACTTATCACTGACACTTTTCTTGAGCTCCACTAACTCTCTCTCGAAGCTACCCTTCTTGATGGCAAAGGTCGTGGAGTCTTTCATATGTAGCTTACAAAGGCAGGTAAGCTCAATTATCACCTCCTATGCATTCTTCATAGATTTTTGAAGTTCATCTTCAGTCCTTTTTAATTTCTTTCTCAATTGGTGACTTTCTTCTTCAAATTTTTAACTATCAATTTTAAAGGGATTCCCTGAGGAAGCAGATCAGCATTAATTGGGGACTGCATCCAATGCACGAAAAGCACTCTAAGCTATTGATTAAAAGAAGTTATACTTCCATTAATTAAAAATTTTTTCAAGTACAAGATAAAGTAAAAAAAATACATCTACTAAAGGCCCCCAACCTCCAAAGGGAAAGCAGCAGAGGAGCTCGGCACTCCAGGGGTAGCCATAGGCTTAGGAATGGGTTCGACCAGCACTTCAGAGACAACCTTGGGCTCCTGCATGGGCTCAGGGCCCTCAACAGCAGGCTCGGAGGATTTGAAGACCACTTCAATGAGGGAGGGATCAGTTGTAGCACCGAATGGCCCCACTTCTTCATCAGGCTCTTCTTTTAGAAAGCTGAGATCAAGCTCAGAAAATGATCGGACCACCCTACCTTCACAGAGCTCGAAGGTCTTTATGAATGCCTTCTGACCGAATGCGATATTTAAGTCCTTCATTTTGGAGGAGGCCTTGAACTCCTCCACAGCTCGGACTACCACCATCGAAATAGACTTTGACATTCTAACTTCCAGCTCAGCGACCTTGATCTTGACCTCCTTTTTCTCCTCCTCTAGGGCCAATATGGCCTTGAGCCCAATTGAGATGAGCTCCTCTTTTCAAAGCACTCCATGGAGACTCTCATTTTCTACCACCTTCTCCTCCATGAGGCGGTCAGCCTCGGTGACCTTCTCCTGAGCAATCGATCTCGGCTTAAAGGTCCTCCTGGACCTTCAGCACTTTTGCCTCCTGATGATTTGTCCTCTTGAGGTAGGCCAGTATGTGGTAGCCCAACTACCATGAATGAGTCATAGTAAGATAAAGAAAAAAAATGAAAAAGAAATGTGGCAAGATGATTACCTTGAGAAAAGTTTCAAGAAACTCCCAGACAAATTACGTCCGATCGAGGTCGGCTAGGTGGTCCACCACTCCAAATAGGGTGAACTTGACAGTCAGATCCTAAATGACGTCGGGGTTGCCAAAGGGGTCCACCCCCAGATCATCGTCATTGTTGTTGCTTGACCCGCCCGAACGAGCCTTATGGACCACCTTCACGATAGTGGCCTTCTTCTTCTTCTTATCATCTCCATCCCCTCTTTCCCTCTCAGTGGGGGGCTCTGACACTGGCCCTCCTATGGGGATGCTCGAGGATATGAAAGGTTGAGGGCCCATACCTCTGATATTGTCCTCTATGATTGAAAGGACCTCGGTGCCAACCCTCACCCTTTTCGAACTTCCACCTAGGGCCCACCCCTTCCTCTATTTTTGGGCATAAAGGCCTTTGGTAAGCCTCTCCACAGCATCAGTATTCATCTCTGTAATAAACAAAAGACTATAGTCAGTCAAGGCCAAGATTGAATAAGATCTACTCCTTCATAAGGTCGGAAGGGAGAGGAGCTCGGTATGCCTTGAGCTTGTTAGAAGACTCGAGGTTGGCTCTTTCTAAAGTGAGGGATTGATGGATTGACTCCCTAAGGAAGCCTCAGTAAGGAAGATCAAGCATTAAGGTCGGGCATCGGATGAAGAAGTACTTCTTCTAGTTATGAATGAAAGAAGGAGCACCTTTAGTAACCCCTTCTTACCGAACTGGAGGAAGAAGTACCACCAGTCCTTTGCAGAAGGATGACATTTGATGGTGTAAAAATTTTGAAATAGTGAGATAGTTGGCCGAACTTCAGTCAGATGACAAAGAAAAAGAAAGTCAATTACAAATTGAAAGGAGTTCAGTATGATGGAAATAAAAAAGTATTCAAAAAGCAAAAAAATGCGACAACGAAAGATGGAAGTGAAAGTCGAAGTCCGGTGTGCAAGGCTTTCAGGTATAGGAAAAATTGATCAACTGGAGGTGAACTAGCATGATCGCTTGACCTGGGGAGTTCAAGGTCATACTCTGGTGGGATGCCATAGGATATCTTAATCAGGGAGAGGTCATTCAAAGTAAGGACAAAAGAAATGGTACTTAGGATAAAAGACTCATGGAACATACTCCTAGGATTAACCTCGATTAGAGGAGTGGGGTCTAAGAAGGTTGGCCTGGATGAGCTCCACGAATCGATAGATTGAGAGATTTCAAAAGACATACAGATCAAAATAAACCCCAAAAAAGTTTTCAAAAATCAAGAAAAATAAAGTACAGAGACTTCCTAGAGAAAACTAGAAGAGCAAGAGATCGAAGAAGCGCAAATGCTTAAAGAAAAGGATTGGAAAGCTGACCTAAGTCGACTAAGAAAGGTGAGAAGATGATAAGCATGATGAAAATCAGGCAGAAGAGCACCTAAGAGCAGAGAGGACGCGAGAAGAACCGGGACTCTCAGGCAAAAGGAAGGCAAGGACTTGGGAAGGAAGGAAGAAGGCTTAGGCAAAATGGATTTCGAATGAGAAAGAAGGTATTTAATAGCCAAGGAAAGCCCAAAATAGTGATGATTGTAGATCTCATTTGGCTGACCTAAGTGCGCTGCGTGTCTCACTCATCATGGCCAAGAAGTGGTGATGGGTAGATCCTTAATTGTGCCATACCTTGGGGAGAGTTTTTTGGGAAGGCTCAGAAAACATCTTTTTGGATCACCTCATGTTTATGATGTTTTGGTGCCAGTGCGATAGACGTCAAGATATCCCATCCTGGTGGGCGCGGGTGGCTAAAAAGAACTTCGACAGTCGCATCTGTACTCTTTTCCTTTAAGTTTCAAACTCGAGAGTAGGGGGACTATTGTTGGGGATAAACCCACTCCCACCAAAGTTTGGCTAAATATCTTATCTCAGAGTGATCTTGGCCACTCTCCTATCATTGGATCCCCTTTGGATGAACTTGAACAGTGAGAGTGGCCACATAGGCAGTCTAGCCTAGCCAGCTGAAGGCCGGTCGAACTTCTCCCAAACTTCTTCTTCAGCCCGATCTCTTCGCCAATCAAACTCCTTGCGGACTTCTCCTAGAGTCAAACTCCTCTCGGACTTCTCCTTTAGTCGGACCTCTCCGCCAGTCAAACTTCTCTCGTACTTCTCCTCCAACTGGATCTCTTCGCTAGTCGAACTCCTCCCAGACTTCTCCTCCAATCAGACTTCTCCTATAGTCGAACTCCTCCCAGACTTCTCCTCTAGTCGAACCTCTCCATCAGTCAAACTTCTTTCGGACTTCTTCTTTAGCTGGACTTCTTTGCCAGTCGAATTCTTTTCAGACTTCTCCTATAGTCAATTTTTTTTCAAACTTCTCCTACAGTCAAACTCCTTTCAGACTTCTCCTTCTAGTTGCCTGAAGGGCTATGCTCGGTTGGGCTTCTCTTAGATACTCCTAGTAGGATTCCATCCGGACCCCTTCTAGCAACCCAAAAGGATCTCGACGCATGCCCTCGATATAGCAAGCAACAACCTATGCATAGTCAACCTCGATAATCTCCGATCTCCTTTAAAATAATAATAACTAGAAACTCTTCATCGCCTGTAGCTATCCTATCCAAACTTTAGCTGTCAGATCCCAATGGGCTAGCATATCGCGACAACAGACACTATCCTCTATAACAAACTTTATGTGGCCCCGAACGGCCCACTACCAAGTAGTTGTAGCTATTACTATCAATTTATTACAAGCTCTGCTTATTTAAGAGATCCTCTAGATATGCTTTCTTCCTAAAGCTCTCTTCTCCTTCTCGATACTCTACCACTTTCTTTTCTATGCACTCCATTTCTATTGGACAAAAGAGCTGACTTAATCGTCGGAAGGTCTTGCTAGAGCCACCACCTCCGACTTCAAATGGAACTTATTTTGCAAGTCACCAGCGACGACCTCGCCCTCTCCGACTCCAGCACCAATTCCAACATCATCTAGATTTTGCATCAACAAAAATAAATCAGATCTAAAATCATATATTGAATATGATTCAATGTAAACTATTTATAATTTGAAAATGTTTCAAATGATCAAATCAAAAATTAGTTCTGAGATTCCATAAACCCAAACCCATATGCTTTGAACTTAATTGAGAATTATGTGATTGTTTAGGATCTAGGTTTGTGATTTAAAGATCCTAAAGTAATTTCATAAAACATGGGTTAAAGGATAATAGGTTAGCTTTGATTAGGTCCTTAACTGAGTTTTACCTAGGATTAGATTAAATATGGACTTAGTTAAAAAATTGATCAAACCTAATTAATAGTTAATTAGGATTAGATCATTTCTATAGATCACTTTAATAATTGTAGTTGATCAAAGTCCATACATTTAACAAATAGATATTGATTGTGGCTCAATGGTCGAGCCTGAGTCTTTAGGCAGACCAGATCAAAATAGATAAATCAATTGGTGTCTAAGGTATGTCTAACATTCTCAGACCGATGGTTTTTAATTGGTAGCCTACTTACCTAGCCATTTCTGATGGTGTCTAAGGCAAGCCTTAGCAAACCCTCCCATCGATCTCACTTATCTAGCCAATATGGTCAATCAAGTCTTGATTAGGTTGCTCATTGATTTATGCTAATCCATGTCACATAAAAAATCAGTGAGACTAATTTTATTTAGTGAGATTGATCTAGGTGCCTATGGACCAATATTAATCCTAGTCCTTGTCAAAGACTTGAGAAGTCAATGGGAGGACTTGACTTGGTAAAGTCGGTGAGAGCAGATTGATCCATGTCCTTTCTATCCTTAAATCACTAATAATTATAAATTTTCTAAAATTATTAGATCCTTAAAATAACAAAATGATGAAGATAACTTAGTCATAGCCTTCCATTAGGTTGGATGATAATGGATCCATTAACTTAATAATCATTGGAGGGCCAAAGGCCTGGTACTTATTGACTAATGGAATTATCATTCATAATATGATAACTTAGAAGTGTCTCTCTAATGGTGGTTAGGTTGGCCAACCAAAGTTGTGAAGAAAAAAATCTTATTTTTCCGACATAGGATCATTTAGATTTGATTAGATCTGAAGAAATATTTCAAAATTTTTTTTGATGATCCTAATCAAATTTAAGACATCTTGGATCCGATCCTATGATCTAATATTAAAATTAAAAAATAAAATTAAATTTAATTTAATTTCATATCTTATTTTGGATAATCAGATTATCTTATGATGATCCTGATTGTTCCTGAGATTTTGGAAGGAGCCACGCACACGCCTGGCCGCTACCGATGTCTACTCAGGTAGGATCTAGAGATCTTCTCCTTTTGAATCAACTCTTCAAAAATTAGATCTAGATCTAATCTTGAAGTTCTTCAAAACTTCTTTTGAAGAAGCAGTAGTTGTCCCTTTCAGCAATGCTATCTTCTTTCTGATCTGGGCATCTTTCTTCCTTCCTTGGATGGCACTTGAACCCATGCCTAACTCCTTGGGCATGGAGAGAGGAGAGAGAGAATTAGATGGTCTATGGAAGAGAGAGAGAGAGGTAGCCTTGGGGTGTGGAAAATATGGAAAAACTATTTAACCCTAGGCACAGACAGGGTTTAAATAGACCTTACTATGCCATACAATGCCACGTCATCCCGACCAATCAGAGGCCTTCATTCAACCAAATATAAATCTGACTGGTGGGATGATGTGATCTAATCCAATTAGATGAGAGTACCTCAAAAATCCATATAGGTGGTGTCAAAACTAGATAAAACAAAACTCTTTGGTGCCTAGGTATTTAAAACCATCAAGAAATCCTGGTGTCCCATCTGTATAGGACTCCATCCCTTATCCATATGGCACGCACAGCTAGGGTGGCATGCACCCTCTCTCTTACCTCTTTTAGAAGGAGGATAAGAGCCCTAGGTGCTCTCCTATAGATGCATGACACATGGCCCTATGTCCAAGTGTCCAGGGTCAACTATTGACCTATATCCAAAAACAAGAATTAGCAGGTGATAGGAATTGGCAGGTGTTGTCTTAAATCCATCTAATGAATTAAGACAATCTTTTTCTAATTTGGACAAGCTCCAATCAGACTAAGATAAGGTTTCTAAGTGAGCCCAAATAATTTTGGCTCAATCGAGATGGACCAAAATGATTGCAAAAGAAAAATATTAGGCTCAATCGTGTGCTAGCATGATTTTCTTGAACCTAATTGGATCTAATCCAAATCAATTGAGCTGGATTAGTCTAACTGATGATATCAGAACCCAAACCCTTATTTGTATGATCTAGTTAGGTTTAGTTCTGTATGATAATGAGACATATTATGATCTCTATCATCGACATCATCGAAATACCTTTCGATAGACTAAAACTTTTCTGATTCATGCAATTAGAATGATCGATCATCTAAATCATTCTAATTTCTCTCAAAATCCACTAGTGACACCTAGCAGTATATGGTGGCAACTTATTAGAACTGAAAGCGAACCTCTTGATGCAGCTACCTATGTGATTGGATTCTTCTATCTTAAGCCCCAACTGGATTAGTGTTAAGGTGAACTCGTCAAACCCAATATCCATCATATGAATTAATCATTCAATTCGAGTCCAATATGAAAATCTAATAGAAACTCTTTCTATCATCTTCACTCTACCATGGCCATGGGTTTAAAGACTCAATCTCCTGATTATCATAGGGCTACTCCTCATCTACCAAGGTAGATAGATCCCCTATTGGTTCAATCCAATTCCTACAATGAACATGCTATAGCCAACATACACCTTAGGATTTCGAATGGCTAGGAGATTGAGTTATATTGTAGTCAAACTATAACACTCTCAAGATGAATTATCGATGCATCTCAGGTCAAAGAACTAGACATACCATTGCAGCATCGAGTCAGTCATCGACGAGAAGGTAGACTTTCTTATGACTGCTTGAGGTGGTCACGCTAAGTGCCTTCGTTCTCTAACGAGTATCTATACTCTTACTTTGGTGTCTCCACACTGTAGACTCAAGATATATTTATCCTAAGAAAGCAATCGTACACCAACCTTTTAGATTGATCACTATCCTCGAGATGATCCTACGGTCGAAAACAGTTTATGAGTTAATTATGAAAATTCGTGTCTTAAATTTTCAACTTTTGAAAATATAAATTATCATTACCATTAACTCAAAGGATGTATCATAAATACTTTAAATACACACTATGATAGAACATAACCCTTTTATTAATTTATAGTCAAAATTATGAAATTACCCATAGAAGTATATTACAAGTGCCAGCCAATCTAGCTTCTAGGATACACATCTAACAAGTTGGGCTTAATCATTCATTAGTTAGATGCATCAAGTATGGTCATGTTAATGGTTGAACCTAACCGGATCCTTACAGTGGAGGGCAAAGCCTACTATTAGATTTTTGGGACAAAACTAAATTACTAAAAGTTGTTTGAAGAAATAATTAGTTAATAAATCAATCCATAGATGCATATGGATTGGCCAACCAAAGTCGGGCTTGTGTGTAGTCTATGTGGATTCTAGTATCTACTAAAAAATTAAAATAATTTTTTGAATTGAAGATAGAGGCTACCAATTCAAATAAAATAGTGGAAGAATCTTAAGATTAAAATCCAAGTCTCTAGGCTTAAAATAATTCATATATTTAGATCATTGTTCTCTTTTCTCAAAATAAGGCTAAACCCTAATTGCTCCAATCACTATTAGATAGTGATGACTTATGGGATCCAACTTTGATAATTAGTATCAAAATTTGAATTTGGTTTAGCAGTACCAATGGGTTCGTATTGGGGCTTCTAAGCCCAGACAAAATAATTAATCCAATATTGACCCAAATCAGGCATAGTGCTTCTGCTATTAAAAGCAGGATCATAAGAAGAAGAATTATCTTGCTTTCCTTAACCATAATAGGCTAAACAAGAGAAAGGAGCAAGAGTTGCTTATCAAGAATATTATATGATAACATCTTAAAATTTTTCTATATGTAATTCTACTACCTAGGTATTATATATTGGTAGTCCTATGTAATTTATTGCAAGGATTTTAAGTAAGTGGAATGTTTGAAAATGATAAGAAATATCTGAACATTGAGGATGGAAGTCTTGTTCTAATCCTAGCTCTAGAAATTGTCAAGCTTATTTTCAAATAATGTCATTTTGAGTCATTGTCACCATTGTCCATCCTTTATGATAAATATGATCTCTGTTGGCCTTTTAGTTAGAGATGATTATCATTTATCAATAAAGAAGATTATTATGATATTATTATGAATAATATTATAATAATATATGGATAATAAAGAAATAATATTTAATATTTATACAGTCTATTAAGTATAATGTATATATTTAATAAACACCCAAGTTAGATTATGTTATGGATGTCTATCTTTGGTATTATAGGCTTGATCATCTTGATAAGAATAGGATAAATGGGTTAGCTTGAGAAGAAAACTCAACATCAATGGTTGTGAATCATTGATAACCTATGAGTCTTGTCTTCTTGGGAAGATGACAAAGTCATCTTTTACTGGAAAAGGTGAAGAAGTTGATAAAGTTTTAAGTCTCATACATAGTGATATATGTGGACCTATAAATTTAAGTGCCAAAGAAAGATATTAATATTTTATTATAGATGACCTATCTAGGCATGGGTGCATCTGGCTTGAATCATTTGAAATATTCAAATGATTCAATAATGAAATAGAAAAACAAACTAGAAATGGTATTGGAACTCTTCGATCAGATTGAAGAGGTGAATACTTATCCAGTAAGTTTGTGACATATCTAAGAGAGAATTAAATTTTCTCTCAGTAGATTTTTTTTCAGAATATAGTGTATCGAAAAGAAGAAATTGAACTTTGTTAGACATGGTTCAATCCATGATAGGGTTCACTAGTCTGCCTGCTTTGGGATTGTGCTCTTATGACTATTTATTTTACTCTAAAAATATATCGAGTAAATCTATTATAAATCTCCATATGGGATATGGATCGTGCGTAGACCTAGACTCTCTCACCTTCGAATTTGGAGTTGATTGATCTATGTCAAATGTTTGCATACAGATAAACTTGGATCTTGGTCCAATATGTATTCGAGGGTTATTAATTCTACCATACTGAAGAACATAAGATATTCATTAGTAGTAGGGCATTTTTTTTGAAAAGAAGTTCCTTAGAGAAGAAACTGATACCTGTCAAGTTGAACTTGAAAAAGTTTGACTAGTAGAAAATGAACCGACATAATCTAGTAAACCTATAGAATCGAATTTGATCAGATCAAACCCAGAGCCCATTAAAATGACATCTTTAAAGTGATCTAGTAGAGTATTGCATTAGCCAGATAGATATTTTAGTGTTTAGGTTTGGGACGGCAATCCTGTTGAGCTCGATAAGAATAATAAGGATCCGATCACCTATAAGGATGCAATGCAGTGGTCTGACTCTGAGAAGTGGCTTAGAGCCACATAATCCAAATTGAAGTCTATGAAAATCAACAGTATGTGGACACTAGATGATTCATCTAAAGGGATAAAATCCATTGGGTGTGAATAGATTTTCAAAAGGATCAGAGTAGCATAGGTGAGAAGGTAAAGATCTGAAGGAAAAAAATTATTTCCCGGGTTAGGTTTGTTCAAATCTGACTTGACCAAGAGGAATATTTCAAAAATTTTTTTCTTAAATCTAAATTAGATCTGATACTTTTTAGATCTGATTTGATGGATCTAATAAAATAAATTAAATTAAATTTATAACTTATTCTTGGGTAATCTTATTATCCTATGATGATCCTGCTGATTGTCTGAGGTTCTGGATGTAGCCACGCAATCGCCTGGTCTCTACCGGTATCCACTCGGGTAGAATTTGGATATCTCCTCCTTCTCAATTTTTTCTCTAAGAATTAGATCTAGATCTGATCTTGAAGGTCTTCAAAATAACTTTTGAAGATCCAATGTCGTCTCTTGCAGCAGTGCTGTCTTCTTCCTTTCTTGTCGCTTTTCTCTTGTCTGCATCGCACCAAACTGAAGCCCAAAGCCCCTTGGGCATGGAGAGGAGAGAGAGGATTAGAGGTAGGCATGGAGGAGAGAGGGAGATGTCTATGTGGCATGGGCAAGGGGAGAACTTCTCTAAACCTAGGCATAGATAGGGTTTATATAGATCCTACTGCATCCTGCAGTGCCACATCATCCCGGCCAATCACGTCTCTTCATGCAATCAGATCTAAATCTGATTGGTGGAATGACATTATCTAATCCAATTAGATGAGAGCCCCTTTCCAACATCCTTAGGTGGTGCCAAGGCTAGTCAAAGTAGAGTCTTAGGTGCCACCTAAGTTTATTCCATGAAGCAACCTAAAGTCCCATCTGTATGGGACTCAAGGCATCATAATCCTTGGGGCATGCCTCCCTAGACATGCACCCCCTCCTTTCCTATTTCTAGTAGAGGATAAACCTTCATCTACTCTCCTATGGATGCATAACACCTAGGTAGATGTCTAAGGGTCAAAGGTCAATGTTTGACCAAAGTCAAAAGACAAGAATTGGTAGGTGATGAAAAATGGTAGGTGCTATCTTAAATTTATCTCATAAATTAAGACAACCCTTTTCTAACCTGAACAATCTTCAGTCAGATCGAATAAAGGTACCTAAGTGAGCCCAAACATATTTGCCTCAGTCGAGACAATATTTAATGATTGTTGAAAGAGAACTTTAGGCTCAATCGTGTGCTAGCATGATTTCCTTGAACCTAATTGAATCTAATTCAAATCAATTGAACTGGATTAGTCCAATTAATGATATCCAGATTCAAACCCTTATTTGTGTGATCTAGTTAGATTCAATTTTGTATGGTAATGAGATATGTCATGATCTCTATCATCGACATCATCGAAATACCTTCCTATGGATCAAAACTTTTCTGATTCAGACAACTAGAATGATCGATCATCCAAATCATTCTAATTGCTCCCAAAATCCACCAATGATACCTAGCAGTATATGGTGTCAACCCATCAGAATTGAAAACAAACCTCTCGATGCAGTTACATGTGTGATTAAGTTCTTTTATCTTGAGTCCCGATTGGTTTAGGGTTAAGGTGAACTCGTCAAACCCTAATTTCCGTCATATAAATTAATCATTTGATTCAAGTCCGATGTAAAAATCTTAATAGAAACTTTTTCTGTCATTTCACTCTACCATGGCCATGGGCTTATGGACATAATTCTCATGATCATCATAGGACTGCTCCTCATCTATCGAGGTAGATAGATTCCCTCTTGGTGCAATCCAATTTCTACAATGAACATGCTATAGCCAATATACACCTCAGGGTTTTGGATGGCTAGGTGATTGAGTCATGGTGTAGTCAAACTATAACACCCTCAAGGTGAACTACCGATGCAACTCAGGTCAAAGAATCAAACACACCACTGTAGCTTCGAGCCAGTCATCAACGAGAAGGTAGACTTTCGTATGACTTCTCAAGGTGGTTATGCTCAGTGCCCTCGTTCTCTAACAAATACCTATACTCTCGCTCCTGGTGTCTCTACACCGTAGACTCAAGACTCATCTACTGTAAAGAAGCAATTGTACACCAACCTTTCGAATCAATTACCATCCTCATGATGATCCTACGGTCGAAAGCATTTATGAGTTAATAATGAAAATTCATGTCTTAAATTTTCAACTTTTGAAAATAAGAATTATCATTGCCATTAACTCAAGAGATGTATCACAAAAACTAAGTACACATTATAATAGAAATAACTCATTTTATTATTTATAATCAAAATTATAATTTTGTTCTTAGAAGTGTATAACAAGTGTAAGCCAATTTTGGCTTCTAGGGCACACATATCTAACAAACTCCCACTTGACCTAAAGTCAATTGGCTACAAATCTAAGTTCCATCTTCTCAAGGTGGACTTCGATCTTCTACTGGCCCAATGGCTTTGTGAGTGGGTCTGCCGTATTGTCTGCAAAGTCGACTCTTTTGATCTCGACGTAACCTTTCTCAAGGTAATCACAGATGAGGTGGTATCGCCGCTCGATGTACTTAGATTTCTGCTGAGACCTCGGCTTCTTAGCAAGGGCTATGGCACCATTATTGCCGCAGTATAGAGGAATGACATCTGATGGCATCATTTCGATCTCTGCGGCAAACTTCTTATACCAAAATGCCTCCTTCATAGCTTTTGACGTAGAGATGTACTCTACTTCCATGGTGGAATTTGCTATCACTGTTTGCTTGAAACTCTTCTAACTAATAACACCATCATTACACACAAATAGACTCCTAGATGTTGACTTTCGATCATCTACATCGATCATAAAATTCGAGTCTGTATACCCCTAGACTTGGAGTTCTTCATTACCAAAAACCAATAATATATCCTTTATTCTTCTCAAGTACTTAAGGATACATTTTACAGAAGTCCAGTGTTCTTCATCTGAATTTGACTGAAATCTGCTCGTGACACTCACAACATGGGCTATATCAGGACGTGTACATAACATGGCATATATGAGGCTCCCTATTGCTGAAGCATAAGAGATCTTGCTCATGCATTCTATCTCCTTAGGTGTGCTAGGGCACATCTTCTTGGAGAGATGAATGCCATGTCTGAAGGATACTAATTTCCTCTTAGAGTTTTCCATGCTAAACCTCTTTAGCACTTCCTCTATATACATCTTCTGTGAAAGTCCTAGCATCCTATTCAGTCTATCTCTATAGACCTTAATTCCTAGAATAAAGGATGCTTCTCCTAGGTCTTTCATGGAGAATTCTTTAGATAACCATATTTTAACTATGGTCAACATGAAAATATCATTTTCAATAAGGAGGATATTATGCACGTACAATACGAGAAAGATAATAGCACTCCCACTGATCTTTTAGAAGATACATGGCTCCTCCTCATTTTTGATGAAACCAAATATTTTGATCACATCATTAAAATGAGTATTCCAGCTCCGAAATGCTTACTTAAGTCCATATATGGACCTTTGGAGCTTGCATACCTTGTGATCAGCATCACTAGATGTGAAACCTAGCGGTTGTTCCATATAGATATCTTCCTCAAGTTATCCATTTAAGAATGCCATTTTCACATCCATTTACCATATTTCATAATCGAAATAGGCTACAATAGCAAGCAATGTGCGGATGAATTTTAGCATAGCTACTAGCAATAAGGTATCCTGATAGTCAATGCTTTTGCATTGACTCTATCCTTTTACCACTAATCTAGCTTTGAATGTCTCTACATTTTCATCTACACCAATCTTTCTCTTATAGATCCATTTATACCCAATAGGTACTATATCTTCTGATGGATCTACCAACGTTCAGACTTGGTTTGAGTGCATCGAGTTAATTTCTGACTTCATTGGCTCTAACTATTTTTCAGAGTCGATATTCGATATCGTCTCGTCATAGATTTTGGGATCATCACCATGAACCCCATTACCTACGAGGAATATTTTCTCTAGTTTCTCTGAAATAATACCTAAGTACCTCTCAGGTGGACGAAAAATCCTTTTCGATCTACGAGGTGGAGGAGGTAGTGATTGTATTGGCTCAATCTAATTTGGTTCCATTTGATCCTTAGCTCGTTGCTCTTGTAAGACTTTCTCCTCGAGCTTAATCTACTTTCCAATGCCACTATCTTGAATAAACTATTTTTCAAGAAAGATGGCATGTTGACTCACAATCACATTATGATCTTCTAGAATGTAGAAATAATATCCTAATGACTCTTTAGGATATCCTATAAATTGAGCTCTAAAGGATCTATAGTCTAACTTGTCTGCTTGTTGTCTTTTGACATGAGTCGGACAACTCTAAATACTGAGATGACTCAGACTTGATTTCTTACCATGCCATATCTCATATGGTGTGGTAGGAACGGTTTTAGAAGGAACCCTATTCAGTAAGTATATTGTAGTTAACAGACTATGTCCCCAAAGAAAATTAAGAAGGTCTGAGAAGCTCATCATGGATCGAACCATATCTAATAGGGTCCAGTTCCTCCATTCTGAAATCCCATTGAGTTGAGGTATTCTAGGTGGAGTCCATTGAGAGATTATGTCATTTTTCTTAAGATAGTCCAAAAATTTCTGCCTAAGGTATTCACCTCCTCGATCTGATCGAAAAATCTTAATGGATTTTTTAGTTTGCTTTTCTACTTCATGTCTGAATTTTTTGAACTTTCCAAAAGCTTCAGACTTGTACCTCATAAGATACACATACCCATATCAAGATAAATCATTGGTAAAGGTTATGAAGTAGATAAAGTTAACTCTAGCCTACACATCAAATGGGTCGCACACATCAATATGTACTAGGGAAAGAAGATCCATGGCCCTTTCTCCATGTCCTACAAAAGGGAGCTTAGTCATTTTGCCATGAAGATAAGATTCATAAATTGGATATGACTTGAAAGTCAACGGACTCAATAGTCCGATTTTCTCCAATTTGTTAATCCTATCTTCTATTATATGACCTAGTCTTAGGTGCCATAGATACCTATCATTTGGACTATCCCTAGGTCATTTTGATTTTATGGCGTTCACATTTTGCTCGATATTAATAATAGATACATCAATATGTAACTGATAAAGACCGTTAATAAGAAAATCACTTGCAATTTTATTTCTTTCATAAAGAATGTTACAATGGTCCTTAAGAAAACTAATTACATAGCCTTCTAGTGCTAAATATGAAATAGAAATCAAATTTCTGCTTGCTGCAGGCACATAATAACAATCCTTAAGTACTAAATCTAAACCAGATGGTAGTCGAAGAGGATAGGTTCCTATGGTCACAGCAACAATCCTTGCTCCATTTTCAATACATAGGATCATTTCACCATCCCTCAGCCTCATGCTATCCTCAAGACCCTGCATGAAAGTGCATGAATGAGCACTAGAACCAGAGTCAAGTACCCAACTGGATGTAGAAGAAATCGTAAGGTTAGATTCAATAACGAGCACACCACCAGAAAGACCTGCCTCCTACTTATTCTTCTAGGTGGCCAGGTATATAGGATAGTTCAACTTTCAGTGGCTGCTAGTATTGCAATGAAAATACTTTTTTTTATCAGCGTCCTTCTTCTTCAGCTCTGCCTTCTTTTTCTTTCTTTCTTCCACCTTCTACCTTTTCACAGACTTCTTCTTCTTTTCAAAAGACTTTCTCTTGGAAGAAGTCTATTCCATAGCAAATATTGAGTCTTTAGAATCTTTCATTGAAAGCTCAGCAGTAACGAGCATGCTTGTAAGCTTGGCCAAAGTATTTTGAAGTTTATGCATATGGTAGTTCATGATGAACTATCCATATGCATCAATCAAGAATTGCAAAATTATATCATTTTGCAGATCTAGGTCCAACTTCACACCAAGCTTCTCTAGCTCTTCCAAATCCTTGATCATCATCAGACAATGATCTTGGACTGACTGCCCATCATGCATTTTATCCTTGAACAGTCATTTAGTGACTTGATACTTAGCTACACAACTCTATTCACCAAATATCTCTTGTAGGTGAGCCAACATTTGGTGGACAGTCCTGATATCTTTATGTTGGCACTGAAGCTCATTAGACATCGAGCCAAATATGTAATATCTGATCTTGTTATCTTCATCCATCCACTTGTCAAGAGACGCTCTCTGTTCAGCGGATGGATGAGCTGGTAAGGTGGGGGTTCCTAATCCAATACATGAGTTAACTTCTCAAAACCAAAAATGATTTTAAAATTTTGGAGCCAATCCTTGTAATTGGGTCCAGTCGGTCTATGGGTGTCCAAGATACGTGCTAGTGGATTGGACACAGACATTTTTCTGTAGAGAGTCAAAGTTTTTAATTAGATATTGTAATTAAGACTTGACCAATTTATTTAGAAGTTTTATTTTTAAATAAATTAGCTTTCACTATTTTCTTGGATCCCTACACTTCCTCTATAGAGATACAAAAATCACTATGATTAATAATTTCTAATGGGTGGTGCGATCCCACCAACTGACTCATCACCTCACCTAACAGTTATTGGTGATGGGTTAGCCAATGAGTGAACAACTCTTGTTCAATGATTCTCTAATCATGGTGCACCCAAACTTGGTCTCTAATTCATGAATCTCATCGTGCCTAGAATATTGATCCACTCTTTAGTTAAGTTAGATCCACCATTTGCACAGAATGGATTCCTAATTAAGTCTCTCACGATATCTAGAATATTGAGCCAATCTATCCTCCAGTCCATAGCATCCAATGCCTAATAGACATGGTTACATCTTTTTGGTGCAACTCAACCACTGTAACCAGCCAAGAATAATCAACCCAGGGAAGGGTCCGCACATCTACAATGATGGAAGACCTTAGACTTAATCTTTTCTTAGGAAGATTCGATTTAGGTCTCATTAAACTAGACTTGACATAGTCATAACAATTATGACTAACCTAGTGGCATGGGTTAGCTCAGATTATTGACCACCTCAAATCAGAACTAAGCCAACAAATATGGCCAGGTAAGTGAGATCGGTGGAAGGGATATGCCATTAATTCGATAAGAATGCATTCGAGTCAAGTAGCTTTCAATTAAAAATCAGTCGATCGTATCTGCCAAACTTACCTTAGACACCAAGTTATTGAGCCAGAACCAATCGGGTTAGCTTACAATTCAAACTCTAACCACTGAGCCTAATTAGGTCTTAGCTTGATCGATCACTCATTTGATTCGATCTGACCTAGACTTAATCCTATTAGGTTGGTCAATTTAAGCACTCTAGATCCCATCTAATCAACTCTTGATTCGGTTTGATCAACCGCTTAGACCTAATTGAGCCACTCAGCTCGAACCCAATTTTATGAATATATCTTAAATCTAAAAATTTTTAATTTTTATACTTAACATATTTCAAAATCTTAATTCTTAATTATGTTTAGGGTTCACAAACAAAACATATAAATAAAATCCTCGAATTTCAGGATCTAGGATTTTGCAGAAAATAAGTTTTTGAATTTCTGATTAAGGACGAACACGCAGCACCCCTATACATCATAAGAATACCCTATCGAATGGGAGGAGAGGGTATTTAAATCCTACTTTGTTCTTATGATCCAACAGCCAAGGAGATCGTCTTAATCAAAAATATAAACACTATAAAACTAGTTAGATCTACATCATATATCTCATATATAAAATTAATCTAACTATAAACAAGTTTTGCATACATCTCATGTATCATATCATCCATATTTTTTAGATCTAAATTATCTCATAATCATCTAAAAGTTAAATTTAAATTGATCTTATCAAAATAAATTCTATACTAGATAATTATGTAGAACTATTCTATAACTAGTCCAAACATTCATCATATCTCAAATAAACAAAAATTAAATAACTTTATTTTCTAATTTTTAGATCTTATTATAATATTTATAACATCAAAAAATAATAAATAAATTAATCTAAAAATTATAACTTAATCAAATTAAATTAT
>QRFJ01007506.1:0-7500 GCA_006176705.1 Cocos nucifera
GAATTGGATTGTCCGGCTCATGTCAAAAGACAACAAGCGGACAAGTTAGAGTTTAGGTCCTTTAGAGCTCGATTCATAGGATATCCTAAAGAGTCATTAGGATACTATTTCTACATTCCAGAAGACCACAATGTGATTGTGAGTCGACATGCCATCTTTCTTGAAAAATAGTTTATTCAAGATAGAGGCATTGGAAAGATAGATTAAGCTTGATGAGAAAGTCTCACAAGCAAACGAGCTAAGGACCAAGTGGAACCAGTTTATTCAGAATTGAGCCAATAAGAACACTACCTCCTCCACCTCGTAAGATCGGTAAAGAGTTTTTCCATCCCCCTGAAAAGATACTTAGGTATTATTTCAGAGGAATGTAGAGAAAATGTTCCTCATAGGTAATGGTGCTCATGGTGATGACTCCCAAAACCTACAACGAGGCGATATCAGATATCGACTCCGAAGAAATGGCTTAGAGGCAATGAAGTCAGAAATTGACTCGAAATGCACTCGAAACCAAGTCTGGACCTTGGTAGATCCACCAGAAAGGTATAGTACCTATTGGGTGTAAATAGGATCTTCAAGAGAAAGATTGGTGCAGATGGAAATGTGGAGACATTCAAAGGCTAGACATGTGGTGAAAAGGTTATAGTCAACGTGCGAAGGCATTGACTATCAGGATACCTTCTTCACCATGGGCTATGCTAAAATCCATCCACATACTATGCTTGTCATTGCAGCCTATTTTGATTATGAAATATGGCAAATAGGATGTGAAAATGATATTCTTAAATGGATATCTTGAGGAAGATATCTATATGGAACAGCTGCTAGGTTTCACATCCAGTGATACTGATCACAAGGTTTGCAAGCTGCAAAGGTCCATATATGGACTTAAGCAAGCATCTCGAAGCTAGGAACACTCACTTTCAATGATGTAATCAAATTATTTGATTTTATCAAGAACGAGAAGTAGCCATGTATGTTGAAAAAGATTAGTGGGAGCGCTGTTGTCTTTCCTTGTATTGTACATGGATGACATCATCCTAATTAGGGAATGATATTTTCCATGTTGACCTTAGTCAAAGTTTGGTTGTCTAAGGAAGTTTTCTATGAAAGATCCTAAATGAAGCATCTTTTATATCTAAAGATTAAGGTCTATAAAGGATAGATCCGAATAGGATGCTAGGTCTATTCATAGAAGATGTACATAGAGGAGGTACTTAAAGAGGTTTAGCATGGAGAAACTCTAAGAGGGGTCTTGTATCCCTTCAGACATGGTATTCATCTCTTCCAAAAAAATGTGCCCCAACACATTGAAAGAAATTGAATGCATGAGCAAGATCTCCTTATGCTTCAACAATAGGGAGGTTCATGTATACCATGCTTTGTACACGACCTGATATCAGCCCATATTATGAGTGTCACAAGCATATATCAGTCAAATCGAGGCAAAGAACACTGAACTTCTGTGAAATATATTCCTTAAGTATTTGAAAAGGAACTAAGAATATGATTTTTTATCTTTGGTAATAGGAGAACTCCAAATGCAGGAGTATACTAATTCAGACTTCATGTCTGATACTAGATGATCAAAAGTCAACATCAAGAAGTCTGTTCCTATGTAGTGATAGTGTTGTAAGCTAGAAGAGTTCCACGTAAAGAGTAATTATAGACTTCCATCCATGGAAGCAGAGTACATCTCTGCCTCAAAAATTGCGAATGAGGCATTCTGGCTTAAGAAGTTTGTTGTGAAGCTAGGAGTAATGCCATTTGATGCCGTTCCTCTCTACTGCAACAACAACAATGCCATAGCCCTTGCTATTTGGGGTAAAAAAACTCTTGCCGAAGTCCTTAACCGCCAACTTTAGTTTTGAAGGAATTCATCAATCCTCCCAACTACAAGTTCATACCATAGAACTTATCAAAGGCATAATGAAACCAGGCCAAGTGGTCTTGAACAATAAAAGGGAATTATTATTTAACTAACATTGCTTCTTAACTTGGAATGAATGATAGAACCAAAGTTCCACCCCCTCGACCTTGATTGGTGATGAGTTTTGAAGATAGTTGAAGTCCTATATCATGGAAAATGCACTCTTTCTAATCATACTTCTCCTAAATGAACTCTTTTTGAATGGACTCCTTCAATCGCACTCTTTCTAAATGAACTCCTTTGGTCACACTCCTTCCAGATGGACTCCATCAATTGCACTTCTTTTGGATGGACTCCTCTAGCCGCACTTCTTTCTGATGGATTCCTCTAGCTGCACTTCTTCCAGACGGACTCCCTCAATTGCACTCCTTCTGGATGGACTCCTTCAGTTGCACTTCTTTTGGGTAGACTTCTTTAGTCACACTCCTTCCGGATGGACTCCTTCAATCATACTCCTTCTGGACAAACTCCTTCAGTTAAACTTTTTTTGAACGGACTCTTCAAAACCCTAAACCCTAACCCTAAACCCTAAACCCTAAAACCCTAAACCCTAAACCCTAAACCCTAAACCCTAAACCCTAAACCCTAAACCCTAAACCCTAAACCCTAAACCCTAAACCCTAAACCCTAAACCCTAAACCCTAAACCCTAAACCCTAAACCCTAAACCCTAAACCCTAAACCCTAAACCCTAAACCCTAAACCCTAAACCCTAAACCCTAAACCCTAAACCCTAAACCCTAAACCCTAAACCCTAAACCCTAAACCCTAAACCCTAAACCCTAAACCCTAAACCCTAAACCCTAAACCCTAAACCCTAAACCCTAAACCCTAAACCCTAAACCCTAAACCCTAAACCCTAAACCCTAAACCCTAAACCCTAAACCCTAAACCCTAAACCCTAAACCCTAAACCCTAAACCCTAAACCCTAAACCCTAAACCCTAAACCCTAAACCCTAAACCCTAAACCCTAAACCCTAAACCCTAAACCCTAAACCCTAAACCCTAAACCCTAAACCCTAAACCCTAAACCCTAAACCCTAAACCCTAAACCCTAAACCCTAAACCCTAAACCCTAAACCCTAAACCCTAAACCCTAAACCCTAAACCCTAAACCCTAAACCCTAAACCCTAAACCCTAAACCCTAAACCCTAAACCCTAAACCCTAAACCCTAAACCCTAAACCCTAAACCCTAAACCCTAAACCCTAAACCCTAAACCCTAAACCCTAAACCCTAAACCCTAAACCCTAAACCCTAAACCCTAAACCCTAAACCCTAAACCCTAAACCCTAAACCCTAAACCCTAAACCCTAAACCCTAAACCCTAAACCCTAAACCCTAAACCCTAAACCCTAAACCCTAAACCCTAAACCCTAAACCCTAAACCCTAAACCCTAAACCCTAAACCCTAAACCCTAAACCCTAAACCCTAAACCCTAAACCCTAAACCCTAAACCCTAAACCCTAAACCCTAAACCCTAAACCCTAAACCCTAAACCCTAAACCCTAAACCCTAAACCCTAAACCCTAAACCCTAAACCCTAAACCCTAAACCCTAAACCCTAAACCCTAAACCCTAAACCCTAAACCCTAAACCCTAAACCCTAAACCCTAAACCCTAAACCCTAAACCCTAAACCCTAAACCCTAAACCCTAAACCCTAAACCCTAAACCCTAAACCCTAAACCCTAAACCCTAAACCCTAAACCCTAAACCCTAAACCCTAAACCCTAAACCCTAAACCCTAAACCCTAAACCCTAAACCCTAAACCCTAAACCCTAAACCCTAAACCCTAAACCCTAAACCCTAAACCCTAAACCCTAAACCCTAAACCCTAAACCCTAAACCCTAAACCCTAAACCCTAAACCCTAAACCCTAAACCCTAAACCCTAAACCCTAAACCCTAAACCCTAAACCCTAAACCCTAAACCCTAAACCCTAAACCCTAAACCCTAAACCCTAAACCCTAAACCCTAAACCCTAAACCCTAAACCCTAAACCCTAAACCCTAAACCCTAAACCCTAAACCCTAAACCCTAAACCCTAAACCCTAAACCCTAAACCCTAAACCCTAAACCCTAAACCCTAAACCCTAAACCCTAAACCCTAAACCCTAAACCCTAAACCCTAAACCCTAAACCCTAAACCCTAAACCCTAAACCCTAAACCCTAAACCCTAAACCCTAAACCCTAAACCCTAAACCCTAAACCCTAAACCCTAAACCCTAAACCCTAAACCCTAAACCCTAAACCCTAAACCCTAAACCCTAAACCCTAAACCCTAAACCCTAAACCCTAAACCCTAAACCCTAAACCCTAAACCCTAAACCCTAAACCCTAAACCCTAAACCCTAAACCCTAAACCCTAAACCCTAAACCCTAAACCCTAAACCCTAAACCCTAAACCCTAAACCCTAAACCCTAAACCCTAAACCCTAAACCCTAAACCCTAAACCCTAAACCCTAAACCCTAAACCCTAAACCCTAAACCCTAAACCCTAAACCCTAAACCCTAAACCCTAAACCCTAAACCCTAAACCCTAAACCCTAAACCCTAAACCCTAAACCCTAAACCCTAAACCCTAAACCCTAAACCCTAAACCCTAAACCCTAAACCCTAAACCCTAAACCCTAAACCCTAAACCCTAAACCCTAAACCCTAAACCCTAAACCCTAAACCCTAAACCCTAAACCCTAAACCCTAAACCCTAAACCCTAAACCCTAAACCCTAAAACCCTAAACCCTAAACCCTAAACCCTAAACCCTAAACCCTAAACCCTAAACCCTAAACCCTAAACCCTAAACCCTAAACCCTAAACCCTAAACCCTAAACCCTAAACCCTAAACCCTAAACCCTAAACCCTAAACCCTAAACCCTAAACCCTAAACCCTAAACCCTAAACCCTAAACCCTAAACCCTAAACCCTAAACCCTAAACCCTAAACCCTAAACCCTAAACCCTAAACCCTAAACCCTAAACCCTAAACCCTAAACCCTAAACCCTAAACCCTAAACCCTAAACCCTAAACCCTAAACCCTAAACCCTAAACCCTAAACCCTAAACCCTAAACCCTAAACCCTAAACCCTAAACCCTAAACCCTAAACCCTAAACCCTAAACCCTAAACCCTAAACCCTAAACCCTAAACCCTAAACCCTAAACCCTAAACCCTAAACCCTAAACCCTAAACCCTAAACCCTAAACCCTAAACCCTAAACCCTAAACCCTAAACCCTAAACCCTAAACCCTAAACCCTAAACCCTAAACCCTAAACCCTAAACCCTAAACCCTAAACCCTAAACCCTAAACCCTAAACCCTAAACCCTAAACCCTAAACCCTAAACCCTAAACCCTAAACCCTAAACCCTAAACCCTAAACCCTAAACCCTAAACCCTAAACCCTAAACCCTAAACCCTAAACCCTAAACCCTAAACCCTAAACCCTAAACCCTAAACCCTAAACCCTAAACCCTAAACCCTAAACCCTAAACCCTAAACCCTAAACCCTAAACCCTAAACCCTAAACCCTAAACCCTAAACCCTAAACCCTAAACCCTAAACCCTAAACCCTAAACCCTAAACCCTAAACCCTAAACCCTAAACCCTAAACCCTAAACCCTAAACCCTAAACCCTAAACCCTAAACCCTAAACCCTAAACCCTAAACCCTAAACCCTAAACCCTAAACCCTAAACCCTAAACCCTAAACCCTAAACCCTAAACCCTAAACCCTAAACCCTAAACCCTAAACCCTAAACCCTAAACCCTAAACCCTAAACCCTAAACCCTAAACCCTAAACCCTAAACCCTAAACCCTAAACCCTAAACCCTAAACCCTAAACCCTAAACCCTAAACCCTAAACCCTAAACCCTAAACCCTAAACCCTAAACCCTAAACCCTAAACCCTAAACCCTAAACCCTAAACCCTAAACCCTAAACCCTAAACCCTAAACCCTAAACCCTAAACCCTAAACCCTAAACCCTAAACCCTAAACCCTAAACCCTAAACCCTAAACCCTAAACCCTAAACCCTAAACCCTAAACCCTAAACCCTAAACCCTAAACCCTAAACCCTAAACCCTAAACCCTAAACCCTAAACCCTAAACCCTAAACCCTAAACCCTAAACCCTAAACCCTAAACCCTAAACCCTAAACCCTAAACCCTAAACCCTAAACCCTAAACCCTAAACCCTAAACCCTAAACCCTAAACCCTAAACCCTAAACCCTAAACCCTAAACCCTAAACCCTAAACCCTAAACCCTAAACCCTAAACCCTAAACCCTAAACCCTAAACCCTAAACCCTAAACCCTAAACCCTAAACCCTAAACCCTAAACCCTAAACCCTAAACCCTAAAACCCTAAACCCTAAACCCTAAACCCTAAACCCTAAACCCTAAACCCTAAACCCTAAACCCTAAACCCTAAACCCTAAACCCTAAACCCTAAACCCTAAACCCTAAACCCTAAACCCTAAACCCTAAACCCTAAACCCTAAACCCTAAACCCTAAACCCTAAACCCTAAACCCTAAACCCTAAACCCTAAACCCTAAACCCTAAACCCTAAACCCTAAACCCTAAACCCTAAACCCTAAACCCTAAACCCTAAACCCTAAACCCTAAACCCTAAACCCTAAACCCTAAACCCTAAACCCTAAACCCTAAACCCTAAACCCTAAACCCTAAACCCTAAACCCTAAACCCTAAACCCTAAACCCTAAACCCTAAACCCTAAACCCTAAACCCTAAACCCTAAACCCTAAACCCTAAACCCTAAACCCTAAACCCTAAACCCTAAACCCTAAACCCTAAACCCTAAACCCTAAACCCTAAACCCTAAACCCTAAACCCTAAACCCTAAACCCTAAACCCTAAACCCTAAACCCTAAACCCTAAACCCTAAACCCTAAACCCTAAACCCTAAACCCTAAACCCTAAACCCTAAACCCTAAACCCTAAACCCTAAACCCTAAACCCTAAACCCTAAACCCTAAACCCTAAACCCTAAACCCTAAACCCTAAACCCTAAACCCTAAACCCTAAACCCTAAACCCTAAACCCTAAACCCTAAACCCTAAACCCTAAACCCTAAACCCTAAACCCTAAACCCTAAACCCTAAACCCTAAACCCTAAACCCTAAACCCTAAACCCTAAACCCTAAACCCTAAAACCCTAAACCCTAAACCCTAAACCCTAAACCCTAAACCCTAAACCCTAAACCCTAAACCCTAAACCCTAAACCCTAAACCCTAAACCCTAAACCCTAAACCCTAAACCCTAAACCCTAAACCCTAAACCCTAAACCCTAAACCCTAAACCCTAAACCCTAAACCCTAAACCCTAAACCCTAAACCCTAAACCCTAAACCCTAAACCCTAAACCCTAAACCCTAAACCCTAAACCCTAAACCCTAAACCCTAAACCCTAAACCCTAAACCCTAAACCCTAAACCCTAAACCCTAAACCCTAAACCCTAAACCCTAAACCCTAAACCCTAAACCCTAAACCCTAAACCCTAAACCCTAAACCCTAAACCCTAAACCCTAAACCCTAAACCCTAAACCC
>QRFJ01007506.1:10000-50504 GCA_006176705.1 Cocos nucifera
CCACCCTTGCCCTCCCCAACCTCCCACCCCATCCTCCCCATCCCCGATCGCCACCGCCCCTACCCTCCCCATCCTCGATCACCCACTCGCTGCCCTCCCCATCGCCTGGCCTTCTCATCACAGCGCCCCTCCGAGCCTCCTCTCCCTCTCTCTCTCTCTTTCATCTTTCTCTTTCTCTCTCTATCTTACTATCTTGCTATTATTTTGCAGATTACTTCTAACACCATCATCTTCCTCCAGCACCATCATCGATGACTCTCGAAGCTTTCGATGCGACCTCCTCTTTATAGTCATACATATATTTTTTATTTTAATTTTATAGTATTATTTATTAATTACTGAACTAGATCTATCAATAGATTGAGTTTGGATTGAAATCTGGATATTCAGATCTAGGTTCAATTTTAATTACTGAAATCGAACCTAAATCTGAATATTCGATGGATCCATACTTAAAGTACCAGACTCAAATTCTAATGGATTCTGAGTATCTAGATCCAATTTTGGATCCCTAAATCAAAAAAGGGAGAGGAAGAGAGGGAGGAAGGGAGTCCGACCTCACCGATGAGGAAGACCGAGAGAGTGAGAGAGGGAGGGAGGGGTTCGGCCTCACTATCATTACCAACAAGGGAGATCGAGAGAGGAAGAGAGGGAGGGAAGGGGTCCGACCGTGCCATATCGTGCCATATCGATAGGTCATGTCGTGCCTTGGGCCGTACCATGCCGTGCCGTGCCATGTCGTGCTGTGTTGGTAGTTCATATGAGCTCAAAAGTGGCACTCTCAAGTCTTAAAAATATAAAAAGATAGACCATGAAAAGATGAAAGTAAGCCGAAAGAGAAATCAGCTCTTCTAATAAAGTTTAAAAATTGAGTCGGCTCATCCTGAGACTGAGCTGACTAAGTTGAAAACTGAGCCAACTCAGTCCAGGATTGGGTTGACTAGGTCTCAAAAAAAAATTTAGATAGAAAGTAGCATTTTCAGACTATTGGCATGGTCAGACTGAGCTGACCCAGTTGTAGGTTAGTCGGCTAAGTCTGAAATTGGATCGGCTCAATTTTCATGAATTATTATTTTGTGTACGTGGGTTGTTTGGATTTAAAAAAATTTTCTATAAGCTTGGGCTTGATCCTTTACAAAATATATATACTGAAAATAGGTCAAGATTGTAATGAGACTAAAATATACTGAATAAAAGCTCTTTTCTCTCAAAAATCTTTTTTTCTCTTCTTCTCTATTTTTTGAATTATTTAATCATGCTTCCATAGAAATCTTTAAGAAGTACTTTCTTGTTGCTTGACTAATCACCAACGATCACGTCGATCCATGTGGGAAGAGTGCGCAATCTCGATAATTAGTATCAGAGCGGTGTTGCATGAAAGAAAGAAAGATACCTAAGATTTACTACTACCAAGATGTGTTGCCCCAGGTTTTATCCTAAAATTTTTAGTTTGCTTCATGGATGTCTCTAGATTGAGGTGGAGATTATTTACACGGAGGAATGATGATACAGAAGTTTGGAAAGAGGATCTAGGACTAGTTAAATCTTCTTTGAAGGATAGTTTTACTGGTGTGTGTGATCGTGAAGGATGTTAGGAATCTATTCTTGACTTGTTTGAAGTCATGGGGTCAAGTGGATTCAAGATAGATTTTGAGAAGTTCGATGGTAAGAAAAACTTTATCCTATGGCAGCAAAGAGTAAAAGATTTATTGGTTCAGCAGAGGATCTATAAGATCTTGATAAAAGAAAGGCCAAAAAAGATCAGTGCTAAGGATTGAAAAGAGTTGGAGAAAATTACTTTTAGCACAATCCGGATGTGCTTGGCTGATCAGATTTTGCTCGAGATTTGTATAAAAACTACGGCAAAGAGACTTTGGGAGAGACTGGAGAACACATACATAGAGAAGAACATGACGAATAAGCTATAGTTGAAGAAATAGTTGTATAGTTTGAGGATGCCAAAAGATGAAGATCTTGTTGTATATATCCAAAGATTCAATCAGGTGTGTTCTGAGGTGATGAGTTTGGATGTAAAGATCAATAAGGAGAATCGGGCATTGCTGCTATTATGTTCTCTTCCAGGTTCGTATGATGGTCTCATAACAACTTTAGTTTATGAAAAGAAGATCCTAAACTATGAAGAGATTGTTGGTGCGCTCAGATCAAATGAGCAAAAAGAAAAGATCTACAAGAAAGATCCTAAGTCTGAGATCTTGACTATGAACAAAAGATAGGAAAGATTAAAGAAGAAGATAAAAGAAAAATTTAAGGCTAGGTCAAAGTCTCACGATCAGAGAAAGATGATATTGAAATGTTATAAATATCATCAGCTTGGACACCTGAGAAGAGATTTTTCCCCTTTTGAGATCAGAAAAAAAGAAGGCCAATAAGAAAGATGATACAGCTTCTATGAGCAGTGGAGAAGATTTATTAGTTGTATCACATGGATCCACAAAGTGTGATACTATATGGATATTGGATTCAGCATGCTCGCACCACTATACTTCTCATCGAAAGTAATTTGCTACCTATCAGAAGATCGATGGTGAAAGTATCAGTCTTGAAGATGATCATCCATGTAAAGTAGCTAGAATTGGCTCTATCAGGATGAGAATGTACGACGGAATCATTCATACATTATCAAATATTAGGCATATATCAAAGTTGAAAAAGAATTTAATTTTTTAGGCTACTTGGAGGAGCAGGATTATGCTTTTAGTAGCTAGACTAGGAGTGGATGTCTGAAAAATTTTAAGAAAACTTTGATGGTGATGAGAGGTAGAAGATTGAGCAACAATCTTTACAGAATGAAAGGCTCAGTGGTAAATGATAGTGTAGAGGTGCTAGCAGTGGCACAGGATGAGCAGAATTTATATCAGCTGTGGCACTATCAGATGGGTCATATGAGTGACTGTGGGCTCACTGAACTAAGCAGAAGAGGTATGATCCCAGCCCTGAAAAAGGAGGGCATAAATCTTTATGAGCCGTGCATCTTTGGCAAACAACATAAGATGAAGTTTGCCAGAAGAATCAAGCGCAGCGAGGGAGTGCTAGATTTAGTGCACTCGAATGTGCGGGGACCAGCTCCTATATCAACTAGACGTGGGATAAAATATTTTATCACTTTCATTGATGATTTCTCAAGAAAGGTGTGGGTTTATCTGATTAGAGAAAAATCAGAGGTGTTTGCTTGATTTAGAATCTGGAGAGCGAAAGTAGAGGAGTCAAGAAGACAAGTGAAGCATCTAAGATCGGATAATGGAGGAGAGTATACTAGCCTAAAATTTAGGAGGTACTGTAGGAAAAATGGCATCAAACGTAATTATACGGTAAAGATGACTTTCCAATAGAATGGTATCATCGAAAGAATGAATCGAACATTGATCGAGAAGGCACGAAGTTTGAGGCTGCAAACATCACTCCCAAAGTTTTTTTTGGGATGATGCTCTAATTTTTCTTATTTTTTTGTGAGTAGGTCTCCTCATCATAAATTGAATGGAGGCATTCCAGAGGAGATTTGGAGTGAAAAAAAGGTGGAGCTTGGCTACCTAAAAGTCTTCAATTGTACAGTCTATGCACATGTGGAGGCAACCGAGAGGAGCAAACTAGATCCAAAATCTCAAAAAATGATATTTATAGGATATCCACAAGGAGTCAATGGGTACCTGCTATGGGACTCTCAGGTACAGAAGTCAATAATCAGTAGAAATATTATCTTTGATGAGAAGAAAATCTTGAGGAGGTCTAGGATAGATGGAACTGAAAAAATAAAGATGAACAATGATGGCCAGTCAGAGAATGATGGCATGTAGGTTACGTCCACTTACATGAGTATTCTTGTTGAGGTGGAGCTGGACAGAAAAATATTGTCTCCAATTAAAAATTAGCATGGAGGGTTGGTAGTTCAGACATATATGCAGGAGCAGTCACAGACATCAGGCAGAGATGTGCAAGTAAAAATGGTTTTGCACAAATCCCAGCGTACTATTAGAAGGCCGATCAGATATGGCATCGATGAGGTTATCTCCTATGTACTCATCACTACTAATGGAGGATCTAGAGAATTATGCAGAGATCATGAAGAGTAAGAATTATGATTTATGGATATAGACTATGATGGAGAAGATGGAATCATTTAAGAAGAATCAGATATGGCAGCTGGTGGATCTTTCAGAGGATGCTCGATCTATTGGCTCAAAGTGGATATTCACAAAGAAAGAAGCACCTTCAGAACAAGGTGGAGTCAGATTCAAAGCAAGACTGATAGCAAAAGAATACTCATAAAGGAAAGAGATTGACTACATATAAATTCTTTTTCTTATGGTGTGTTGTACATCTATTCGAGTTTTGCTATCACTGGTGGCATAGCATAACATAAAATTAGAATAGATGGATGTGAAGATGGTCTTCCTTTATGAAATTTTAGAGAAAAGAATCAACATGAAGTAGCTAGATGGTTTCATAGAGATGGGATAGGAAGAAAAGGTATGTTTACTCAGAAAGTCTTTGTATGGCTTGAAATAATCCTCTCGTCAGTGGTATCGAAGGTTTGATAGCTTTATCTTGAGCTTGGATTTTAGCAGATATGAACATGATTGTTGTATCTATGTCAAGGATGTAGATGAAGAGGATGCTCTGTACCTATTGTTGTATGTAGATGATATGCTCATAGCCCGTAGAAGTATGGATGCTATGAAAAGGTTGAAAAGGGCATTATCATCTAAGTTTGAGATAAAGAATTTGAATCCAACTGAGAAAATCTTTGAAATGAAGATTTGCAGAGATAGGTACAAAGAAGTGCTCCATTTATCATAAGAAAAATATGTCCAAAAGATTCTAAAGAGGTTTGGGATGGAGAAGGCCAAACCTATAGAGACACCATTATCGAATCATATATCTCTCTCCAAGTTACAGAGCCTCTAATCAAAAGAAGAGAGAGAGTACATGGAATGAGTTTCTTATGCAAATGCTGTAAGCAGTGTGATGTATACTATGGTGTGCTACAAACCAGATATAGCACATATAGTGAGCACGATTAGTAGATACATGGCTAACCCTATGAAGGAATACTAGAAAGCATTGAAATAGATATTAAAAAATTTGCATGGAACAAGGGATTATGGTTTGGTGTTTAGTGGGAGCTGGAAGGATTTGGAGAATAATTTATGAAGATGTGTGAAGGTTCAGATCCTCTGAAAGGATTTGTTGATGCAAATTATGCTGGTGATCTTGATACAAGAAAGTCTACTACTGATACCTCTTCTACGTAAATGATGGACTGATATCTTGGAGGTCAATCCTTCAGCCAATCACGATCTTATCTACCATAGAGGCCAAGTACATTGGGATAACGAAGGCTGCAAAGAAAGCCCTTTGGCTTAGGAGGCTGATTGATGAGTTAGGGGTGGAGCAGAGCAAGGTTATACTATTCAGTGATAGTCAGAGTGCTCTATTGTTGGCATAGAATCTAGTTTATCATGCACGCACAATGCATATAGTCGTAAGGTACCACAGAATTAGAGAGCTAGTAGAGGATGGTGAAGTGGAACTGATGAAGGTCTATACCAAAGAGAATCAATCTGATGCACTTATGAAGGTACTTCCCAGAGATAGCTTTCAGAGATATGTGGCATGGATGGCTCTACTGAGAAGAGATAAGTTCATAAGAACTTGGAAGCACCAAGGTGGATAACGTGAGCTCTAAAGTGGCACTCCCAAGTCTTGAAAATATGAGAAGACAGGTCATGAAAAGATGGGAGCGAGTCGGAAGAGAAATTAGCTCTTCTAGCAAAGTTCAAAAACTAGGTCGGCTCATCCTAAGATTGAGTTGGCTAAGTTGGAAACTGGGCCAGCTCAGTCCGAAACTGAGCTAGCTCAATCCAGGACTGGATCGACTAGGTCACAAAGAAAAATTCAAATAGAAAGCAGCATTTTCAGACTATTGGCATGATATACAACTAGGTCGGCTTAGTCCCAGACTGAGCCGACCCAATCGTAAGTTAACCGGCTCAATCTGAAATTAGACTGAATCAATTTTTATAGATTATTATTTTATGTACGTGGATTATTTAAATTTGGAGAGTTTTTCTATGAAATTGGACTTGACTCTTTGTAAAGTATATATACTGAAAATAGGTCAAGATTGTAATAAGGCTGAAATATACTGAATCAAAGCTCTTTTCCTTCAGAATCTTTTTTTCTCTTCTTCACTATTTCTTGAATTATTTGATCATGCTTTTATAGAAATCTCTGAGAAGTACTTTCTTATTATTTGGCTGATCACCGATGATCATATCGATCCATGTGGGAAGAGCACGTATTTTTGATAGTTCGTGCCTTGGGCCGTGTCGTACCGATAGATCGTGCCGATCGCTAAAAGAACCCCCGACTGCTAAGAGAATCTCCATCTTGTTGCTTTTGTTTATTGCATTGCATAGCAATAGACCCATCAATTGATTAGTGTACATAATCTTTGGCATACGTATATTTATAGATAATTGTACGGATGGTACCTAGGCATATCTTTGATTATTGTTCAATATGTTATATTGGTTAATGTTCATTAATGTTGTAGGTCACGATGGCACCGAAATGCCATCTAGCTTTCATCCCTGCCTCTCGATGGGTTACGTGAAGTTCAGCATCTAAGGAGCAGTCAGAGCATACTCCATCCACCTCCGCATCGATTGCTCAGAGATCTCCACCATCAGTATCTACTCCATTGACAACATCTAGTACTCTATTGGTATCTGAGCCTCTACCATCATCCACATCTCCAACACATGCTACTTCATCGACATTTGAGTGTATATTTTTATTATATTATTTATTTATTTTTTATATAATATTTATATACTTATATATTTACATAATATATTTTTATTATAGGTGTATCATCCAGTAGGATATTTCATGATCCCACACATATGGCGCATGTGTGGAAGCACCAACATCAAATGATGGTACAATATGATCCGGAGGAGAGGCCAGTAGGAGAGATCACACAAGAGATGCATTCTTTTTTTGGAGTGCTTGTGAGGCGGTCAGACATTATTCCCATAGAGCCCAAAGACTGGCCATTGATGAATGATATTATTAGAGATCGGATGTGGAAGGAGATATGGGTAAGTGAATCTTAATTATATTTATACATTTTACATGTTTACATAATGTTTGATTAGAATAATTTTGTAGCTGACTTTTGATAACTTTGTGCAGAGGATATATGACTTTTCTGATCACGAGAAGGCTCGAGATGCCCGACTAAAGAAGATCAAATAGTTATACCGGGGCTACAGGACTATCCTTATTTTGAGAGGATGGTCAAGATCCATAGAGGATGACTCGAGCACTGATAAGACACTCTAGAGGAGCTTATTTCTTGGATACAGGACTATCCTTCGAATCAGTGGAAGAGGATGGTTACACATTCGAGGAGTCAGAAGTTCGAGATAAAATTACTAACTTTTAAATTTTTTAATATACTTAAAATTATATTTAAATATTTTTTAAATATTTATTATTTATTTGAATACTTGTTAGGCTACCTTTCATCAGAATCAGGCAGTCCAAGGATATACGCACACTCTCGATCATGAGTCTATGGCCAGTAGTGTGCATAGAGAGGTAATGAATTCTAAATCTTACTAGATAAATTAAATTGATATTTTTTTATATATTTCTGATAAACTGATCCATTGTTATAGCTGATGAGAGATGGAGTGATGTCTAATCATAGCGAGATCTTTCGATCCAATCGTACGGATAAGAAGGCAGATCGATGAACGTCGTGATCGAAAGAATTTTTGTAAGTATTAAATATATTAGTATATATGATTAGTATTATAGCATTTCTTATAAAATTTTATTTGTATTTACAATTACAGGATCAGTTAGATGCGCTCGTAAGTGAGAGCCCGGATACCTTTGGCCCCCATGACCATCTGTCTTAGGTCTTGGGGCCTGAGCACTCTAGAAGGATTTGATGCAGGCCCGGACATATGCCGACTAGCTATTGATCAGAGATGAGCATCTCTTCACAAGCTTCTGGTGTTGTCAGTTGGGAGGAGCTTGAGGCAGCATTGGTACGAATAAATCATGTTGCGATGCAGATAGATCGGATTGAGGAGTGCGCATCTCATCTAGAGGGCATCGTGAGAGACATAGTGTCAACGCTCAGCACGCATTTTGGTTATGCCTTCACGGGCTTTGAGGGTATGTTGGTGTGCATTCTAGCTCCAGCTCCTCCAACTTCGGCTCTGGCTCCAACTCCAGCTTCAGCTCCAGCTCGTGCTCCATCTCCCAAGGACGATGATGATGTAGATTTAGAAGACTTTTGATGTATTTCTTTAAAAAAATATTATAATAAATTTTATTTGATAATAAAATTTAGTATTTTAAAAATATTTTTATATTTATAATATTTTTTGTATTATATATCTTTATATTTATCAGGTAAAATATATAAAAAATTAAAAGTTTTATATTTTTTTAATTATTCAAAAGCTATGGCAGTCATAGACATGCCAACCGCTGTCGTAGGCAATGTATCAATCGCTGCATTAGACTTATGACAGCGGTTATATAACCACTTTCATAGACAAACCTATGGCAGCGATTTCATAACCACTGCCATATACCAAACTATCATAGCAGTTCTATAACCGCTGTCATAGACAAGTCTATGACAGCAGTTTGAAAATCACTGTAATAGGTGTCTATGACAGCAGTTTCCATAATCACTCTTGTCTATGACAGCAGTTTGAAAATCACTGCAACAGGCGTCTATGATAGCGATTTCCATAATCACTATAATAATCATTGCCATAGACCTACGGCGATGGCTGTAAAGGCAGTGGTCTATAGCAGTAATTTTTTGGGCTACGATAATGGTTATAAATTACTGTCGTAGCTCGATTTTGTAGTAGTACTTGATGGTTCTACTTATAGATACATGCACACTGTCGGCATTTATTTTTTCAATGACTGTACTGACTCTATCATGGCCTTTATTTATGGACTTAAATAAGTATTTAACTGACCGTGAATGATTACAAAATTCAATATTTATGTGTGTCTGATACTTTATTAAGAGCTTTCTATTGTAAGGCACCATATAAGCATTATCCAATTCGACTTCATTTTTTGTCACGGTGTTGCCATTGTTTCTCCTTCTGTATATTTGAAAGCCTTCTTCATCCAATATAGTTTGGTTGTTGTATTTTTTTGAAAAATGTTTGATGCAATGGTTGTCAACCATACATTGAGAAGATAATCTATTTTTACCACATGGACCATGCATCATGTATGTTTGAATAGCAAAATAACCTTTAGGATCTTCAATTTTATTTGGTATTTTTGTACTGATTATTTATCAATGTAAGAAGGATCTACATGCTTGTCATCAGGATGTAGGAAAACCAATATGTGTGTGTGAGGGAGACCACATTTTTGAAACTTGATTATGTAGATAACTGCATGTTTGTAATGACAAATGGTCAACATTATGGCTCAAATAACCATGCTACTGACAATAATATATGTGCTATAAAAAATAAAAAAAAATTTCTTAAGTATGAAAGGAACTTACTTGCAATAGTATGGTCAAAGTATTTTTTCTTTCTTATGTCAGATAGTAGTTCCTGAAGTTTGAGGTGAAACACGCAATTCACTGCAGCAGCTCTGTCTTTCGATTTTTGGCTTGAATCAATCTCATCCATTAATTTTTATATTTCTGGCCATTTTGGATTGCAAGTAAAAATGATAAAAATATCTGGATAGCCAGTCCATCTATAAATTGCCATTGCATCTTGGTAGTTCTATACCTTGTATCATGGACTCCCAGTATGGGATGATGGAAGGATAATTATTTTTTCAATAAAATATGCCGTTGTATCCTCGCATGAAATAATGTCTTACACTCCTTTGAATAGATCAGATCGTAGTATTGCTTGGTTTTCTCTTATCCAATGAAATCTTTGTTCTTTAATTGTAGTGTAAGCATCAACTATGAATTGTTGGAAAAGATGGCCACCCCTTAGCAATTGCTCTGATTCACCAGTACGCTGTTGTAGTCGGTAAGCATAGTATTATCTCATGGTCAACATTTCTCTTTTATGGGTTTTGCTGCCAGGACGAATCTTGTGTTTGATGCTCATTCTATATCCATCCTCACCATAAGGGAATAGTAAGGGATATTGCATTGCCATGAAAATTGGATGTAATTCAGTAATTCTTTGAAGTCCCCTTGTCTTGTGCTCGATTATTATATTTTTTCTCCTATTTTTCTTATCAAAATTATCAATTATCAATGCTGCTACTTCGAGCAAGTTGGTATATATTGATAATCATCAGTCTTGCAATTGGTTATGAGTCGTAACCATAGCTTTGTATCATTTTTTTCAGTAAAATCATCTTTTGCCATTATAAATGATGGTACCAGAATATTATTAGCATTTAATATATCCATTAATTGCTGTACTATGGTTGGATCCAAATATGAGCCCTGCATTTGTTTCTCAACAACTGATATCCTATTTTTAACTTTATGCTTAGTATCATATATATATATAGCTGTGCAAACTATGGATTTTCTCCTTCAGATAGTAATAATGATCCAATTTTGTGATAATTCTGTCTGTTGATTCAAAATACATATGGCCCACTACCATCGTTAATTCTTCGATCAATATGGCCGTCCATTGATGTGAAGAAAAACAATAAATTATAGGATCTAATATTATCTCGAAATACTTTTGGTTGACTCCCTCCTCTATAATCCATCAAAGTCTTCAACAGTGGAGGTGGTTCTTTAAGCAAAGGTAGTTGCACTTTTCCTGCTTGGCAACATATGCTACATTTTAGACTTTTATTGGTGCATGACCTATTTTGCCTCTCTTCATACCAGACTTTGGCTCCATAATACTCACATATGCATGTTGGTACTCCAAAGTTACATATTTCGGTTATACAACCTATGGATCAATAAATTTTATAAAAATAATCTATTAAACTTTATGTAGTTTAAACAAAAAGGTATATTGCATACGTTATAAACTAATTTACATTTATTATAAAAAAATTACCGACCAAAGTATTTTATTTTTGGGTCATTCTTTTTTGTATGAGAATTTCTTTGCGACGTTGCCGGGCAACATGGGCTATTTCATCTTTGCATGGCAATGCACTATGAAAATTATAAACTGAATTATTGCCTGGTTGTCGCAACCTTTTTTATGAAAGAATAAAGTTTTGATGCTATCGAGCAGTGCGAGCAGTGTCCTCCATAATGTGTAAAAATTCAGCTGATGATACCACTATGAGATTACTAGTCGATGATATAGTTGGAGAATGCTCAACACGAACATACTTGCGCTTGGACACATCAGGGTGGAGCGAATTGATATCTCGCAATCATTTTGTATTAGAAGTAGTTGACATTGTTTCACAACTCGATGGACCAGTACTTTATCGAAAGATTTGATGAAACAATTACTCTCTATTATAGCATAATCTTTTGCTGCTATGATAATATATAAATAATAAAATAATATTCATTCAAATTTTTAGGATCATTTCATATTCTTAACTACCTATATAAATATACTTTAGTTATAAGAATATATAGAAATAGGATTCAATATAGTTATTTATTCATTCAAGGCTTTAATTTAATACTTGAAAGGTTATTAGCTAGTAGGAATACAGTTGATTATATAAATTCTAAAAATTAAGGCAACCATTTTTTGTAAGAGTTTAATAAAACACTTCTAGAATTATTTTTTTAAAAAATAAAAAGTCTATTCAATACAAATAGTGGAAGCAAATTCTTTATATAACATGCCAATGTTTACTATAGCGATAAATAGTTTCAACAAATAAAATAAAATATAATAGTAAATAAAAAAATATGAAAATAATTAAGAAAAAATAAGAAGCAATATATAGTGATAATGAAGGGGACCCTTACCTCTATTGATGATAATTTATCCTCCGAATCTTAATATGCATCTTGATCTATAAAGATATCTGTTCGAAGATCTCGTATTCAAAAATTATTCTCCTATAGAGTCAGCCAAAAAATCATAATTATTATAATAAAATAATAAAATATAAATTATTTTATTTAAATCCCTCATGAGTTACTAAGGTCTACTCCAAATGCCCTAGTTTTAAAATAAATAATTAAATAATTTATCTCCTAAAAAATAATTAAATAATTTAAAATTTTGTGTATGCAGATTATTGGACATAATGAAATATTATTCAACCATGAAAAAAACCATTTCTCCTATTATTCTATATATATACCAATTTAAATATTTTATTTTATTTTATTTATATTTTATATTTTTATTATTTTTAAGCATTAAATTATATATATATACACTAATTTAAATATTTTAAATATTTTATTTTATTTTTTTTATTTTTTATTTTTTATTTTTAAGAATTAAATTTAATATATATACTAATTTAAATATTTTATTTTATTTATTTTTTCTTATTTTTAAGTATTAAATATTTTTTTCTTATTTTTAAAATAAATTTAATATATATATACACACACTAATTTAAATATTTTATTTTATTTTATTTATTTTTACTTATTTTTAAGCATTAAATTTAATATATATATTAAATTTAATGCATTATATTAAGTTTAATGTTTAAAAATATGAAAAAATAAAAAAGAAAAAAGAAATAAAATAAAATAAAATATTTAAATGTATGTAGATTATTGAACATAATAAAATATTATCCAACCATGAAAAAAACTATTTCTCTAATTATTCTATATATATATTATTTTATTTTATTTATTTTTATTTTTTTAATTTTTCTTATTTTTAAGCATTAAATTATATATATACTAATTTAAATATTTTGAATATTTTATTTTATTTATTTATTATTTTTTATTTTTAAGCATTAAATTTAATATATATACTAATTTAAATATTTTATTTTATTTATTTTTTATTTTTTCTTATTTTTAAGCATTAAATATTTTTTCTTATTTTTAAAAATTAAATTTAATATATATACACATACTAATTTAAATATTTTATTTTATTTTATTTTTTATTTTTAAGTATTAAATTTAATATATATATATTTTAAATTTAATGTTTAAGAATAAAAAATAAAAAAATAAAAAAAGTAAAATATTTAAATTAGTATATATATATATATAACAATATCCCTTACACCCAGCTCCTGTCACCAACGGCCCCCGAGCCCCCCTCCCCCTCCATCGATGCTACCATCTCCTTCGCTCCCGTGCCATCTCTTGGATATCGGTGGCCATCGCTACCCCCACAACCCAACCGACTCCCCATCGTCGGTCATCATCGGCAACCACGGCCCTCTCCATTTTGTATGCCAAAAAAATGATAAAATAACCACCTCCCCTCCATCCCCGCACCACCACCCCCACCCCCACCCCCCACCGTGCCACTCCCTCTAGGTACCCCATCATCCCCATCCCCTTCATCTGCTACACCAGAAAGAGTAAAAAAAGTTCTCCCTTCTCTCCTCCCCTACCTCATCCCACACCCCCACTCGCCTCCCCAATGATGGCACGGCCCTCTCCCTAGCCTAAATCCAGCAACGATGCTACTCGACTTGCAGAGGAAGCTGTTTCATAGGGTCCCCAACAGCCGCCCCCCATCCGGACTTCCCTGTCTTTAAGCTCTCTCCCCTATCCACCTTCGACACTTCCTCCTCCTCCCTCGCCGCCTCCGATGGTGGTGTGGCCCTCTTCCTAGCCTAAATCTGATAATTTTCTGAGGGATTACTCCATGAATCAGAGGATTATTATCTGCTCCGATGATGTTTTGATGCGATGGGATGCGGTGGGGGTGGAGGCAAATCTTTAACATGGACCACTTCGATCCTTCGTGGAGAGGTGGGGGAAGCTTCTCCCCTTTAAATAAAGTCGGAGACTCCTCCCCGACGACAGTTTCGACTCCAATTAGGAGGAGAAGAAGACTCCCACTGAGAGTTTTATTTTTAATTTTATGCTTTGAGATACGTATAAGGACTCAGATCATGACACGTGGCATATTAGGAGGCTTTTGGGATCCTACATTGGCAATACCACGATGCTCCTCCATGGAGTATCATTTTATATATATATACTAGTCGAAGACCCGCGCATTGCACAGGATCGAATATATAAAAATAATATTTTAGATATTCTTTCAAAGTGGTACTTCAAATGCTTTAGCTTTCTAGTGAATAAATCATACGTAATTTTTTCTCAAAAAAAACTATTTTTTATTATAAACTATTTTAAAAAAATATAAAATAAAGAATAAGATATGTAGTTGGTATAAAATGGACTAAAATATAATAGAGAATTTAAGATAACAAAAAATAATTTTATCAATCTTCATCAATAATTTGAAGCTTTCGTTTCTTCTTAGGGGTTGTTATGTCACCATCTTCGTTGGTAATTTCTGATTCTGTCATATGTATTTCTTGTTCATGCTTTTCTGGCATAGCCTTTGATAGTTTTTTTTATATATATAGGATTGAGAATGATTTGGAAATGATGATGACTGTACTTTTCTGATATCGTCATCGCTTGAGTCATGTACCATGTCCTATAACAAAGAAAATGGTGAAGTACAGTTGTAAATTATATCATATTTGAGAGAAAGTAGTCCTTTATGTAATTAATTCTATCAAGTTGGTGATTTTATAGTCATTTTCTAATTTTTTATTTGCTTCATAAGTCTTCATCACTGTATAATTTTGGAAGCCTTCTTTCAAAATGTAGTCATTCAACTTAATTTTGAAAACCAATGATTTGTGTAGGAGGTCTTGAACTTGATTAGGAATACCGATTGAACTAATATTTGTATCTTTCACCAACTCTGAAGCAGTGATTCCTAATAAGCTTTTAACTTATCTATTGAAAAGAGTCATTGTTGCTGCATCAGAATGGTCCTTCACCGTTACGTTAATCTTGAACCTTGTTTAATTCTATAATGTATTAGTATCATAATTTTGGACTTTATTAATTATGTTATTTTTATAGCTTTGTAAGAATATATTACCTTGGAATTGGGAGTCAATAGAGATGTTGCATGTCCTACATTCATATTTGTTATTTGACATTGTTACTTTTCTTGTACAATTTGTGCAGGACACGTAGAACCATCCAAACCTCTCTTCAATACCAACAATAATTGCGCATACTGCAAAGACAACATTCTACATAGAAGAGAGAAAAGAATATTAGTTTTGAGATAAAATATTTATATGATAATTGTATGTAATGTTGACTAACATTGATTTCTATTTGTCCCTGCATTTTCTTTAGTTCTTCTATTATAGAACATTTGTTCATGCAGGGGTTTATGTGCATCACTTTATGAGTACAGCTGTTGTATTAAGCTTGTTGCCTTCATGAATCTAAAATTTTTAAAATATTAAATAAATTTATCATTATTTAATTAAAGTTTTGTTAGTATATATATACCTCTGTTTGAGTTTTGCTACTTCTGGGATATCAATACTTTTGTAAATTTTTGTAGCACTGGTAGAGAAGAGGTTGTATTCATCTGTATATTAAAGATGAGAGTAATTAGCTATAAAATTAAAAAGACTCAATTACATATACAAATATTTTATTATCTTGGAACATCTTCATAGTTGTTGATGTCACAATAATGATGCAGGGGGTAATTTCATCTTTGTTCTTTTCAAAATTGATCTTGTTTGTTACTTTTTTCCAAAGTATGACTTTAATCTTTTCGTTGCTGAAAGATTTATGTAGTCATGTATATAAATATTGTATGTGTAATATAGAAAAGAAAGATCTTTTTTTTATATAGTTGTAAAGATACTTGCCTTTGAAGTAGTAGCTCAACATCTCTTTTTGGAATTATTTTTTCTCTTGCTTGTATGTTTTCCACTTTACTTATTCCACTAAGCCTTCCAATGATATCTGTAACAATGGTAAAAGCAATTGTATTATATCAAATATTAAGAACAAAATACATTGAGCTATATGTGGTGTATTTTTATTTTTTACCTATCAGATATGTATTTTTATTGCACCTTTCAGATATAAGTGGTATATCTGCAAAGTGAAAGTAGAATAGTGGAATCTCAGTCTTTAGAGTCTGTACTTCTTTGAGAATTATTGTGAAGTAGAAAATTATTCGCATATTATTTGAAACAGCTTTATACTCTGAGTAGGCTTGAACAACTTTGAAATTTATTATGAAGTAGCAGTGGCCTTCTTGTATTTTTTATCTAAATTTTTTAACTTGGACGTTGCACACAACGGCTTGTATCATTATCATCTATAACATTAGAATAGGTAAATTTTTATATTTCATAGTTAAATGCATGTCTTATGTAAATATATTTTGTGCCTACCTTTTTATCCAATAGGATCAATTTTCATCCGATGTTCTCATTTGTCTTTGTATTGAATGCTTGCCACAGGCATATAACTCTAGCTTTGATGGTCCATGTGTCTTGTTCAGTAGAGAGTTCACTAAGAAATGAGTACTTCTTGATATCCATTGACCTGCAAAATTTTAACCATAAGAAAAGACTATGTTTTAAAATGGGGTCATGGATGAAAGTAAGTAGAAAAAGAGAATTTGTGTTATGCTGTTTAATTTAGTGATAAGTGATGTTCACACCATTCAATTAGCATATTTTATATTAGTGAAAATTTCTAGATACACAATATTTTTTGCATGGCTTGGATCTTTGGCTTCTTCATCTGTTACCAGTGTGTAGTCCATTCTTGCTTGTAACTTTTGATAGAGCGACATATAATTGTCTATGACAAAAAACTTGCTTGGGTAAATATAAACCAACATGATTTAATGTTTGGCCTTGGCTTTTATTTATAGTCATTGCAAAGCAAACAGATATGGAAAACTGTCTCCTTCGGAGATCGAATGGCCACCTTGATTCATTGGGTGATAAAATTAGCCGAGGAATGAACACTTTTTGGCCAATGTTCTCTTCGATGATGAATTTAGCTTATACAAACCATTTTCTAAATTGAGTTACAATAAGCCTTGTACTATTGCATAAGCCAGCACTTTGATTTACGTTGCGAAGTAACATAATAGGAACACCATTTTTTAGTCGAAAAGCATCATTTAGTATGCTAGTAAATTTTAACAAATTAAGAAACTCAATTGGATAAAGGGCATTATCATCACCAGAGTTTGTTGAGTTTTGGCAAATTAAATCTGAGCTGAAGTATGTTCTTTCTTCTGTTGAAATTAGATCCAGTATATGATCATTTATTTTGTGGATTGTTTCATTTTTTGGTGTAAGAATGGCTATTTTTTGCAAGAAATGCTCATCTATCATTTTAGTGGCCACATCTTGATAAGTGACTTCAACTATTTTTTTGTATTATATTGCAATTGCAATCTATCATAAGCTCATATGGAATTTTAATCCATTACTCACCAGTGTCAGATGCTTCTTTACCATCTCCAACATTGAGGATCCATTGTGCAAATTCGGTACTTAAACTTGTGCAGGCATCATTTTTCAAATGCATATTTTTGTGTAGTCGATAGATCTCAAAATGTTGCCACAGGTATGATGATTTAATGGAGGTGTCTACTATATCTTCCCTCCTGCCATTAGGGATAGCATATTTGGAGAAAGTCTCCTCCAAGTATCATTGTCATTCCACCAAATGGTTTGTTAAGACTATATGGAAAAGTAGACCATAATATATCTCTAAGTGTACGATCTAGTGCCTCAAAGCAATATTTTTGTGCCATTGGTGCTTCATCCCAAATAATGAGACTTGTTTTGCTTAATAATTCTGCCAATTATATTTCTTGCCTTATCTCACATGTTGTATCTTTTGTTAAGTTCAATGGGATATGAAATCTTGAATGGGCAGTTCTACCTTTGGGAAGTAGTAATGATGCAATTCCAGAAGATGCTATAGCAAGAGCAATATGGCCCTCTAATCTTTGTTTTGCCAAAATTATTTTCCATAGATAAGTCTTTCCTGTTCCTCCATGGCCATAAATGAAGAAAAGCTTGCCTTCTTTCGCCATTGTTGATCTGACAACTACTTCAAATATTTTAAGCTGGTCTGTGTTTAAGCCACTATAAAGCTTTTTGAATTCTATCTAATGCTCTTTTCTATTGTAATTTATCTTCTCAGTAAGAAATTTATTGTTTAATTCTCGTAATAATGATGCATTTGGTAATGGAATATCCCCATAATCTCTTAACGATTTACCTGACCTTTGCAGTATTCGTTCAATCTCAAACAATGCATAGCCCTGTATCTGTTCTTCAGTTAGATGCTATGGCTGATCTAACTTTCTCCTTTATATTTATAGCACATCTTCTGATAATATTTTTCAATTAAAAGTCCAAAGTTCTTTGGGGTTAGTAAATTCACAGTAAAGCAGTAGCGTTGCAAAAAATTCTCGCAGTTGATGACCAGATCCCCAAAGAGATGCCTCTTGCAAACAATCGTGCCATTCTTTATCATCATCAAGCAATCCAAGAGTGTAGCAAGCTATCTTGAATGTTGGGTAGAGGACTCCATTTACTATTTGAATGTTTTCAAAGGATGTGGAACCCCTAACAATATTTAGTAACATCTTTAAATAATAACGTTCGCCACTTGCAGGATGGGCGTAGAATATTCTGCCTACACTTCTACCAGACTTTCTTTTCTTCCACTCTAGAATATCTTTGTGCCATACCCATTTTATGGGAAACTCAACATAAGTTAGTTCTCTAACTTCTTCATGTTGCTCATTTGCCTTTATCCATTCTATGAACATTATTCTATCAACTTCTTATTTTCTCAGCATATTTTCTAAATTTACAGTATCAGGAAATACTATTGTTTGTTCATCTGAAAGATGAAAATTGAGTCACTCAACTGAAGGATCTCTATAATTGATGGTAAATTCAAAAATTCTCCAATAGACCTTGTTGGTGCAGAAATCCGTCGCCGCCGGAGGTCGCCGCAATCGAGGCCGCTGGGCGCCGCCGGGGACCTGCAAAATGAAGTTCCGTCCGAAACCGGTGGGGTGGTGGCTCCGGCAGGACCCTCCGACGGTCAAGTTAGTTTCCGACCAACAGTAATGGAGTGCTCGGAATGAGTTCCGGAGCTTAGAGATGTGGAGGGGAGCTTAGAGAGTCGAGAGTTCAGAGAGCTTAGCCTTAGTATGTCGGGAGGGGTCCTTTTATAGCGGAGCTTAGTTGATGGTGACGGCTGTGCCGTCTGGCAGAGAGTCGTCGGGCAGCATGGAGTTTGGTACGGAGAGGAAGGCGTCGTCCGGTAGATCGTGGGAGCCATACCGGCGAGTCGTGGGCCGCATGGAGTCCGGTACGGAGAAGAAGGCGTCGTCCGGTAGATCGTGGGAGCCATACCGGCGAGTCGTGGGCCGCATGGAGTCCGGTACGGAGAGGAAGGCGTCGTCCGGTGGATCGTGGGAGCCATACTGGCGAGTCGTCGGCCGCATGGAGTCCGGTACGGAGAGGAAGGCGCCGTCCGGTCTTGCTGCAGGCGACAGTTCGTCCAATGGAGTTCGGACTTGTAACAGAGTTCGGCCGAGGGGGAAGCTGGGGGAGTTCGTCTGGCTGAAGGGTCGGCCATCTGTAGAGTTCGGCCGCGGGACGGTTGCCGAGGAGTTCGACCGCTGAGAGGCCCGAAGAAGCTCGGCTGGCCAGTTGAAGGACTTCGGTTGCTAGTTGGTTCGGCCAGGGCTCGCTGAGGAGTTCGGTCGCCTAGGGTCGGTCCGAAGGGGTTCGGCCACTTGGGCTCGCCTGAAGTCGGTCCGAAGGAGTTCGGCCATGGGGTCCGAAGGAGTTCGGCTGCATGGGCTCGCCTGGGGTCGGTCCGAAGGAGTTCGGCTGCATGGGCTCGCCTGGGGTCGGTCCGAAGGAGTTCGGCCGTGGGGTCCGAAGGAGTTCGGCGCGTGGGCTCGCCTGGGGTCGGTCCGAAGGAGCTCGGCCGTGGGAAGTTCGAAGGAGTTCGGCTGCATGGGCTCGCCTGGGGTCGGTCCGAAGGAGTTCGGCTGCATGGGCTCGCCTGGGGTCGGTCCGAAGGAGTTCGGCCGTGGGGTCCGAAGGAGTTCGGCGCGTGGGCTCGCCTGGGGTCGGTCCGAAGGAGCTCGGCCGTGGGAAGTTCGGCGGGCGGAGGGAGTTCGGCCCGGAGCTTGCGCAGGGGAGTTCGGCCTCTAGGCAGTTCGGCCGTGGTAGGGGCTCGGCCTGGCGCCTGGCGCTAAAGCTCTTCAGCGGCTACTGGTTACATTGGGCTGAGCGTCGGGCTTCGGCAGGAGCGGGATTTATCCCCAACAGTAGCCCCCCCACTCCCGAGTTCAAAAATTGAAGGAAGGGAGTACCAAAACAGGCGGCTGCCGAAGTCTCCTTCCAGGCTCCGCATTAGTTGCAGCTGAAGCTCGGGGGAGGTCTCATCTCCAGCCAATATTGACGCTGAAGTTGAAGCTGAGGCTTGGGGGAGGCCTCATCCCCAGTCGGTGTTTGGAGTTGAAGTGGGACTCATTTCCAGCCAAAATTGGTGAAGCCGACGTTGAGGCCGGAGTCAATGTTGCCCCCCGCGGTCAGGGTCGGAGTTGACATTGCCTTCATCAACCGAAGTCGATTCGGGGGAGACCTCCTCTTTCGCAGTCAAGGTTATGATCGCTTGGGGGAGATCCCGTCTCCCGCTGATGCTGATACCGAAGTTGAAGCCGAGGTCTGAAGGAGATCTCGTCTTCTGCAGTGAAGCTTGCCGTAGACTCTGGGGCTCGGCCTTGGACCTCGCTCGCGTCAGGACGAGGTTCTCCTCTTGTTCCCAACGGGCTGTGGGGGCACATGGGGACTGTCGTCCTCGCCTCTCCCCCCATCCCGTCCTTGGTGGACGGGGCCTTCGACTTTGCTCACGCTAGGACGAGGTTCTCCTCCTGTTCCTAGCCGACTGTGGGGGCACATGAGGACCGTCGTCCTCGCTTCTCCCCCCATCCCGTCCTTTGTGGACGGGGCCTTCGACTTTGCTCACGCTAGGACGAGGTTCTCCTCCTGTTCCTAGCCGGCTGTGGGGGCACATGAGGACCGTCGTCCTCGCTTCTCCCCCCATCCCGTCCTTCGTGGACGGGGCCTTCGACTTTGCTCACGCTAGGACGAGGTTCTCCTCCTGTTCCTAGCCGGCTGTGGGGGCACATGAGGACCGTCGTCCTCGCTTCTCCCCCCATCCCATCCTTTGTGAACGGGGCCTTTGACTTTGCTCGTGCTAGGACGAGGTTCTCCTCCTGTTCCTAGCCGACTGTGGGGGCACATGAGGACCGTCGTCCTCGCTTCTCCCCCCATCCCGTCCTTTGTGGAATGGGGCCTTCGACTTTGCTCACGCTAGGACGAGGTTCTCCTCCTGTTCCTAGCCGGCTGTGGGGGCACATGAGGACCGTCGTCCTCGCTTCTCCCCCCATCCCGTCCTTTGTGAACGGGGCCTTTGACTTTGCTCGTGCTAGGATGAGGTTCTCCTCCTGTTCCTAGCCGGCTGTGGGGGCACATGAGGACCGTCGTCCTCGCTTCTCCCCCCATCCCGTCCTTTGTGGACGGGGCCTTTGACTTTGCTCGTGCTAGGACGAGGTTCTCCTCCTGTTCCTAGCCGGCTGTGGGGGCACATGAGGACCGTCGTCCTCGCTTCTCCCCCCATCCCGTCCTTTGCGAACGGGGCCTTTGACTTCGCTCGTGCTACTGTTGGGGTTGCGTTTTCTGGGATGGGAACGCATTCTCTCCGACTCCGGAAGTCGTCTCTTGATCTCCAGCAGCACTTGAGCCTTCGGGGTGTTGAGGGGGGCGTAGCTGTGAAAACGCCGCCGGAGGGGAGAACCTCGGCGCGGAGATGAACCTCGTCGCGGGGGAGAACCTCGGCGCCGGAGGGGACTTCGGCGTCGGGGGGGACTTCGGTGTGCCCTTCCGTCGGTGGCTTCCCGCCCCCGAGCCTGAGGTGGAGTCCAGGGCTCGCCCGCGACCAGGGGGAGTTCGGGAGCGCGGCCAAGCTTCGGTGCGCTTTCTTTCTTCGACGGGCCTTCCCGCTCTGCCTACTCGTCGCTTGTCGCGAGCTTCATTATCCTTGGCCTCAAAAGCCTCCTCTGCCCGGGCATAGCTTTCCGCCCGAGCTAGCATGTCAGCGAAATCCCTGGGATATTTCTTTTCCAGGGAGAACAACAGGTCGTTCTTCTGAAGGCCGCCCTTGAGCGCGGCCATAGCAACTGATTGGTCCAGGTTCCGGACTTCCAGCGCGGCAGCGTTGAACCGGGTGACGTAAGCCCGGATGGGCTCCCCCTCTTTTTGCCTGATGGCCAACAAGGAATCCGAGCCTTTGCGCGGCCGTTTGCTGCTGACAAAGTGGGCCGCGAATTGTTGACTCATTTGGTCAAATGACAGGATGGTGCCCGGCTTAAGCGCCGAGTACCAATTCCTGGCCGCTCCTTTGAGGGTAGAAGGGAAAGCCCGACACAAGATGGCGTCAGGCGCGCCATGGAGCAACATCGTAGTCCTGAAAGCCTCCAAATGGTCGACCGGGTCGGTGGTCCCATCGTAGCTTTCAAAATGCGGGAGCTTGAAGTTCGGCGGTACCTGTTCCTGCATGATTTTCTGTGAGAAGGGAGGATCAGTGCAAATATCGTTACCGCGGGAGGAAGGAGTATGACGAAGTTCTTCTATGCGTCGTCCCATCTCCAAGAGCTTTTGATCCAGGAAGTCTTCACGATCCTTAATCCCCAAGGTCTTCTCGCGGAATAGGTGTGAAGCCTCTCCCTGGGTCGAGCCGCGGTCCGAGCAGGGGCTCCTTGCCGGCTGCCCTTCTCTCCCGAGGGCCGGAGGTCGGGTAGCCCACATCGGTCGCTCCTGGACTGGGTTCCCGGGCTCCGGGGAACCCCACGCCGGTCGAGTGGGCGTCGGACCTCGCGAATGCGTGGCCTGCACCGCCCGCACCGCCCGCACCGCCTCCGTAAGATCGCGGACCTGCTGGGCAAGCAGGTCGAACCGCTCCGCATCCACCGCGGGTACGGAGCGGGCCCGTGTCGCCGGGGCCGGAGCGGGAGCGGACGGACCCGAACGGGATCGGGCCGCGGAGGCTGCCGACCTCCGGGTCGAGGCCCTTCTGGGGGGCATTTTTCTTTCCAGAAAAGGAATACTGAAGAAGGAGAAGAGAGATCCGGAGCAGGGGAAGGAAATCGTCGCCGAGCACTCCTTTAAGAACAAGGGAACCTCGAAGGTTCAGGCCCTTCCTCTAGCGCCAATCTGTTGGTGCAGAAATCCGTCGCCGCCGGAGGTCGCCGCAATCGAGGCCGCTGGGCACCGCCGGGGACCTGCAAAACGAAGTCCCGTCCGGAACCGGTGGGGTGGTGGCTCCGGCAGGACCCTCCGACGGTCAAGTTAGTTTCCGGCCAACAGTAATGGAGTGCTCGGAATGAGTTCCGGAGCTTAGAGATGTGGAGGAGAGCTTAGAGAGTCGAGAGTTCAGAGAGCTTAGCCTTAGTATGTCGGGAGGGGTCCTTTTATAGCGGAGCTTAGTTGATGGTGACGGCTGTGCCGTCTGGCAGAGAGTCGTCGGGCAGCATGGAGTTTGGTACGGAGAGGAAGGCGTCGTCCGGTAGATCGTGGGAGCCATACCGGCGAGTCGTGGGCCGCATGGAGTCCGGTACGGAGAAGGAAGGCATCGTCCGGTAGATCGTGGGAGCCATACCGGCGAGTCGTGGGCCGCATGGAGTCCGGTACGGAGAGGAAGGCGTCGTCCGGTGGATCGTGGGAGCCATACTGGCGAGTCGTCGGCCGCATGGAGTCCGGTACGGAGAGGAAGGCGCCGTCCGGTCTTGCTGCAGGCGACAGTTCGTCCAATGGAGTTCGGACTTGTAACAGAGTTCGGCCGAGGGGGAAGCTGGGGGAGTTCGTCTGGCTGAAGGGTCGGCCATCTGTAGAGTTCGGCCGCGGGACGGTTGCCGAGGAGTTCGACCGCTGAGAGGCCCGAAGAAGCTCGGCTGGCCAGTTGAAGGACTTCGGTTGCTAGTTGGTTCGGCCAGGGCTCGCTGAGGAGTTCGGTCGCCTAGGGTCGGTCCGAAGGGGTTCGGCCACTTGGGCTCGCCTGAAGTCGGTCCGAAGGAGTTCGACCGTGGGGTCCGAAGGAGTTCGGCTGCATGGGCTCGCCTGGGGTCGGTCCGAAGGAGTTCGGCTGCATGGGCTCGCCTGGGGTCGGTCCGAAGGAGTTCGGCCGTGGGGTCCGAAGGAGTTCGGCGCGTGGGCTCGCCTGGGGTCGGTCCGAAGGAGCTCGGCCGTGGGAAGTTCGAAGGAGTTCGGCTGCATGGGCTCGCCTGGGGTCGGTCCGAAGGAGTTCGGCTGCATGGGCTCGCTTGGGGTCGGTCCGAAGGAGTTCGGCCGTGGGGTCCGAAGGAGTTCGGCGCGTGGGCTCGCCTGGGGTCGGTCCGAAGGAGCTCAGCCGTGGGAAGTTCGGCGGGCGGAGGGAGTTCGGCCCGGAGCTTGCGCAGGGGAGTTCGGCCTCTAGGCAGTTCGGCCGTGGTAGGGGCTCGGCCTGGCGCCTGGCGCTAAAGCTCTTCAGCGGCTACTGGTTACATTGGGCTGAGCGTCGGGCTTCGGCAGGAGCGGGATTTATCCCCAACAGACCTCTAATGCTGAAATGTATCTACAGTCCAGATAACCTTTAATCTCATCAACCTTGATTGTTCTACTTGCAAATACATACACACTATCGGCATTTATTTTTTTCAATGACTGCACTGACTCTATCATGATCTTTATTTATATACTTAAATAATTATTTAATTGATCGTGAATGATTGTAAAATTTAATATTTATGTGTGTCTGATACTTTATTAGGAGCTTTCTATTGTAAGGCACCACATAAGCATTGTCCAGTTTGACTCCATTTTTTATCACGGTGTTGCCATTGTTTCTCCTTCTATATATTGGAAAGCCTTCTTCATTCAATATAGTTTGGTAGTTGTATTTTTTTGGAAAATGTTTGATGCAATGGTTGTCAACCATACATGGAGAAGATAATCTACTTTTACCACATGGACCATGCATCATGTATGTTTGAATAGCAAAATAACCTTTAGGATCTTCAATTTTATTCGGTATTTCTACACTAATAATTTTATCAATGTGTGAAGGATCTGTATGCTTATCATCAGGATGCAGGAAAACCAACATGTGTGCGTGAGGAAGACTACATTTTTGAAACTCGATTATGTAGATAACTGTATGTTTATAATGACAAACGATCAACATTATGGCTCAAATAACCATGCTATTGATAATAATATATATGCTATAAGAAATAGAATTTTTTTTCTTAAGTATGAAAGAAACTTACTTGCAATAGTATGGACCAAGTATTTTTTTTTTTTGTCAGACAGTAGTTCCAGAAGTTTGAGGTGAAACACGTGATTCACTGCATCAACTCTATCTTCCAATTTTTGGTATGAATCAATCTCATCTATAAATTATTGTATTTCTGGCCATTTTGGGTTGCAAGTAATAGTGATAAAAATATCTGGATAGCCAGCCCATCTACAAATTGCCATTGCATCTTGGTAGTTCTATATCTTGTATTGTGGACTCCCAGTATGGGATGATGGAATGATAATTATTTTCCCAATAAAATGTGTCGTTGTGTCCCCGCATGAAACACGTCTTGCACTCCTCTGAATAGATTAGATCGTAGTGTTGCTTGGTTTTCTCTTATCCAACGAAATCTTTATTCTTCAATTGCAGTGTAAGCATCAACTATGAATTGTTGGAAAAAATGGCCACCTCTTAACAATAGGTTTGATTTATCGATACGCTGTTGCAGTCGGTAAGCATTGTGTTGTCTTATGGTCAGCATTTTTCTTTTATGGGTTTTGCTATCAGAACGAATCCTGTGTTTGATGCCCGTTCTATATCCATCCTCACCATAAGAGAATAGTAAGGGGTATTGTATTGCCATTAAAGTTGGATGTAATTTAGTAATTCTTTGAAGTCCTCTTGTCTTGTGCTCGATTATTATGTCTCTTCCCCTATTTTTCTTGTTAAAATTACCAACTATCAATGTAGCTACTTCAGAGCAAGTTGGTAAGTTATATTGACGACCATCAGTCTTGCAATCGGTTATGAGTCGTAACCATAGCTCTGCATCATTCTTTTCTAGTAAAACCATTTTTTGCCATTCTAAATGACTGTACTAGAATATTATTAGCGTTTAATATATCCATTAATTGCTGCACTATGGTTGGATCCAAATATGAGCCTTGCATTTGTTTCTCAACAACTGATATCCTATTTTTAACTTCATGCTCAGTATTATATATATATAGCTATACAAACTGTAGATTTTCTCCTTCAAGCGATAATAATGATCGAATTTTATGATAATTCTATCCATTGATTTGGAATACATATGGCCCACTACCATCGTTAATTCTCTGATTAATACGGTCGCCCATTGATATGAAGAAAAATAATGAATTATAGGATCTAATATTATCTTAAAATACTTTTGGTTGACTCCCTCCTCTATAATCCATCAAAGTCTTCAATAGTGGAGGTGGTTCTTTAAGCAAAGGCAGTTGCACTTTTTCTGCTTGGCAACATATGCTACATTTTAGACTCTTATTGGTGCATAACCTATTTTGCCTCTCTTCATACTAGACTTTGGCTTCATAATACTTACATATGCATGTTGGTGCTCTAAAGTTACATATTTCGATTATACAACCTATGGATCAATAAATTTTATAGAAATAATCTATTAGACTTTATGTAGTTTAAACAAAAAGGTATATTACATATGTTATAAACTAATTTACATTTACTATAAAAGAATTACCGACCAAAGTGTTTTGTTTTTGGGTTATTCTTTTTTGTATGAGAATTTCTTTGCGACATCATCGGGCAACATGGGCTATTTCATCTTTGCATGGCAGTGCACTATGGAAATTGTAAACTGAATGATTGCCTGATTGTTGCAACTTTTTTTATGAAAGAATAAATTTTCGATGCTGCTGAGCAATGCGAACTGTGTCCTCTGTACCATGTAAAAATTTAGTTGATGATACCACTATGAGATTACCAGTCGATGATATGGTGGATGAATGCTCAACACGAACATGCTTGTTCTTGGACACATCAGGACGGAGTGAATTGACATCTTGCAACCATTTTGTACTAGAAGTAGTTAACATTATTTTACAACTCGATGGGGCTAGTGCTTTATCGAAAGATTTGATGGACCAGCTGCTCTCTATTATAGCATAATCTTTTACTGCTATAATAATATATAAATAATTAAATAATTTTTATTTAAATTTTTAGGATCATTTTATATTCTTAACTATCTATATAAATATACTTTAATTATAAGAATATATAGAAATAGGAGTCAATATAGTTATTTATTCGTTCAAGGCTTTTATTTAATACTTGAAAGGTTATTAGGTAGTAGGAATACAGACTTGATTATATAAATCCTAAAAATTAAGGCAACCATTTTTTGTAAGAGTTTAATAAAATACTTATAGAATTATTTTTTAAAAAAAATAAAAGTCTATTCAATACAAATAGTGGAAGCAAATTTTTTATACAACATATCAATGTTTATTATAGCGATAAATAGTTTCAACAAACAAAACAAAATATAACAGTAAATAAGAAAATATATAAATGATTAAGAAAAAATAAGGAGCAATATATGGTGATAATGAAGGGAACCCTTACCTCTATTGATGATAATTTATCCTATATGCACCTTGATCTATAAAGATATCTATTCGAATATGTCATAATCAAAAATTATTCTCCTATAGAATCAACCAAAAAATCATAATTATTATAATAAAATAATAAAATATAAATTATTTTATTTAAATCCCTCATGAGTCACCAAGGTCTACTCCAAGTGCCCTAGTTTAAAAAAATAATTAAATAATTTATCTCCTAAAAAATAATTAAATAATTTAAAGTTTTTAGTGTATGCAGATTATTAGACATAATGAAATATTATCCAACCATGAAAAAAAATATTTCTTCTATTATTCTATATATATACTAATTTAAATATTTTATTTTATTTATTTTTTATTTTTTCTTATTTTTAAGCATTAAATTATATATATACACTATTTTAAATATTTCAAATATTTTATTTTATTTTATTTATTTTTTATTTTTAAGCATTAAATTTAATATATATACTAATTTAAATATTTTATTTTTATTTATTTTTTTCTTATTTTTAAGCATTAAATATTTTTTCTTATTTTTGAAAATTAAATTTAATATATATACACACACTAATTTAAATATTTTATTTTATTTTATTTATTTATTTTTATTTTTACTTATTTTTAAGCATGAAATTTAATATATATATTAAATTTAATGCTTTATATTAAATTTAATATTTAAAAATATGAAAAAATAAAAAAATAAAATAAAATAAAATATTTAAATGTATGTAGATTTTTGGACATAATGAAATATTATCTAACCATGAAAAAAAATCACTTTTCCTATTATTCTATATATATATTATTTTATTTATTTTTTATTTTTAAGAATTAAATTATATATATACTAATTTAAATATTTTATTTATTTCATTTATTTTTTATTTTTTTAAGCATTAAATTATATATACTAATTTAAATATTTTATTTTATTTATTTTTTATTTTTTTATTTTTAAGCATTAAATTTAATATTTATACTAATTTAAATATTTTATTTTATTTATTTTTTATTTTTTCTTATTTTTAAGTATTAAATATTTTTTCTTATTTTTAAAAGTTAAATTTAATATATGTACACACACATTAATTTAAATATTTTTATTTTATTTTATTTATTTTTTTATTTTTAAGCATTAAATTTAATATATATAAATTTAATACTTTATATTAAATTTAATATTTAAAAATAAAAAAATAAAATAAAATATTTAAATTAGTATATATATATATAACAACATTCCTTACCTCCAGCCTCCATTACCAGCGGCCCCCATGCCCCCTCCCCATCCATCGATGCTTTCCTCCCCTCTGCCCCCGTGCCATCTCCTGGGTACCGATGGCCATCGCTACCCCCACATTCCGACCGGCTCCCCACCATCGATCACCACTGGCAATCACGTCCCCCTCCCTTCAATATGCCAAAAAATTGATAAAATAACCACCTCTCCTCCACCCCCGCACCACCACCCCCACCCCCCACCCCCCTGCCGCCCCACCCCCTTTGGGTACCCCATCATCCCCACCCTCCTCCGTCTACTACACCAAAAAGAAAAAAAAATTTTCCCTTCTATCCTTCCCTACCTCGTCCCACCTCCCACCCCCTCCCCGACGGCGGCTCGGCCCTCTCCCTAGCCTAAATCCGGCAATGGCACTACTCGACTCGCAAAGGGAGCTGTTTCATAGGGTTCCCAATGATCGACCCCACCCGAACTTCCTCGTCTCCAAGCTCTCTCCCTTATCCGCCTTCGACACAGCCTCCTTCTCCTTCCTCGCTGCCTCCGACGGTGGTGCGGCCCTCTCCCTAGCTTAAATCCAACAATTTTCTAAGGGATTAAACAATGAATTAGAGGATTATTACCTGCTCCGATGATATTTCGATGCGGTGGGATGTGGTGGGGGTGGAGGTAAATCTTCAACACGGGCCACTTCGATCCTTTATGGGAAGGTCAGGGGAAGCTTCTCCCCTTTAAATAGAGCCAGAGACTCCTCTCCGATGATGATTCTGACTTAGATCGGTAGGAGGAGAAGATTCCTGCTGAGAGTTTTTTTTTAAAATTTTATGCTTTGAGATATATATAAGGACTCAGATCATGACACGTGGCATATTAGGAGGCTTTTGGAATCATGCGTTGGCTCCTTCATGGAGTATCATTATATATATATATATATATATATATATATATATATATATATATATATGATATTATTGGGGATAAACCCCACTCCCACCGAAGTCTAGTTTGATGCTTAGCCTAATGCAACTGGTAATCACGGAAGAGCTCTGATAAAAAATTCTCCCTCCACCTATTGAATCCGAGTCGAACTTCTTCAAGCAACTGAACTCCTCTAGCGGTCGAACCCCAGCTGAACTCCTTCAAACAGCCAAACTCCTCCAGCGGTCGAACTCTATCTGTACCTTTCCATCAGCCGGACTTCTTCTGGACTTCTCCATTAGTTGAACTCCTTTTGGACTTCTCCTTCAATCGAATTTCTCTAGGAGCCAAACTCCTTCCAGACTTCACCTTCAATTGGATTCCTCTAGGAGCTGAATTTCTTTCGAACTTCTCTTTCAGTCAAATTTCTTTAAGAGCCGAACTTCTTTCGAACTTCTCCTTCAATCAAATTCCTCCAGGAGCCAAACTCCTTTCGGACTTCTCCTTCAGTCGGATTTCTTCAGGAGCCGAACTTCTTCCAGACTTCTCCTTCAGTTGGATTCCTCCAGCGGATTACTTCTAGATTTCAGCTAGCATTCCTTCCGGATGATCTTCTCTAGTCGTATTTCTTTTAGAAGTTCGAACTCCTCTGAAATTGATATATGTCAAAGTTTTTCATCAACCAATGCCTGCTTTCTCCAAACTTTGACTATTAAATCTTCACAAACGGGTACATCACGACAAGCGACACCTTTCTCTCCATAGCAAATTCCACATGGCCTCGAGCGGCCCACTATTGGATGGTCATGGCTGTCACTATTAGTCTGCTATAGGCGACACCTTTCTCTCTCCATAGCAAATCCTATGCAACTCCGAGCGGCCCACTATCGGATGATTATGGCTATCACTATCAGTCTGCTACAAGCAACACCTCTCCCTCTCCGTAACAAACCCCATGTGATCCCAAGCGATCCACTATCGGATGGTTATGGCAGTCACTATCAGTCTACTATAGACTCTGTCTATAAAAAGGAATCCTCTAGATACATTTTTCTAAGCTCTATTCTTCTTCCCAAAATTCTACCAAGTTCTTTCCTAAGCACTCCATTTCTGTTGGTCAGAAGAGCTGACTTGATTGTCGGAGGATCCTATCGGAGCTACCACTATAGACTCCGGATGGAACTTTATTTTGCAGATCACTGATGGTGACCTCTTCTTCCTCAACTCTAGCTCAATCTGGTGTCAACCAGATTCTGCACTAATAGAATTGATGCTAGAGGAAGGACCTATTTTCTAGATACCCTTGTTCTTAAAAGAGTGCTCAGTCGATCCTGTGGATCTTCTTCTTCAAGGTCCATCTCCATCCTCTTCCTCAATCCTAAGAAATACCTCCAAAGAAGATGACTATCCGAAGATGTACCACTTCTATCATCAGATCCGAGCCAACCATCCATTCTCGCTCCAACATCGGTGCTTCAACCTTCTCCTCCATCGATGGCCATAGTAGATCCAAAGTAGTTTAACCTACTAATGCAGTGGATTCAGGGCCTCACCGAAATGGTGCAGCCATGCGGCTGCCTCCGATGGTGATTTTGTCAGAAAATCCACCATCGAGATGTCGAAAATCGATCTCAAAAAGGAGTACTTAGGCTAGCATACCCATCGCTCCTAAGAAGGAGAAATAAAGAGCACAGGATCTTTGTTCAAATCATGATTCTTCTTTAGAAGAGATCTTTTCCATCTATAGTCAGAAGCCTTCCAAAATCTGCGATCGAGATGACGTCCTTGATCAGAAACTATGAGAGATGGACCGACGGATCGAAAAACTCCACCACGTCGTCCCAGCTCGCCATAATGATGTCTGCACCGATCTCCCTTTCTCTTCTCGAATTATGCAAGAGGCCATTTCATCGAACTTCAAGCTTCCCCAATTTGAAAGATACGATGAAATGTCTGATCCAGTCGATCACCTAGAGGCCTTCCGGATCATGATACTGCTCTATGACGCACCAAACGTCATCTTATGAGCTTTCCCATCTATCTTGAAGGGAGCAGCAAGAAACTGATATTTGACGTTGAGGTTAGGTACGATCTTCTCCTTCGACTAGATGAGCCATCAGTTTGTGGTTCATTTCGTCAGCAGCCAACGTCTGCACTAAGATTCAGATTTTTTGATGAATATCAAGCAGAAGAAGAAAGAATCTATTCGGGCTTATGTCATCCGATTTAATGCTACTGCATTGGAGGTCCATAACCTGAACCGATCTGGTGCAATGACCGCACTCAAGGATGGCCTTTAGAAGAATGATTTTATGTTCTACCTAGAGAAGAAGTATCCTAGGAACTTTGTCGATATGTTAGCTCGGGCTAAGGGATATGCTTGAGCGGAAGAAGCATTTAAATTGAAAGATGAGAAAGCCACAGGAGAGCGACAGACGGGCGAGTCTAATAAATCCATAGTTGATGAAGGGCCGAATGAAGTTCAGCTATGCTCACGGACTCCCTCCGAGCACAAACGAGTTCGAACTCCTCCTCAAGCTCATCGTCAAAGAAGTTTCGATAGAAGGCATGACGAAGTTCTCCCCCAAGAAGGTTTCACAACTACGTCCCCCTCAATGCTCCAAGATGCCAGCCTGAAGCAAGAAAAGATCGATCGAGGGCACTATCGTAGATAGAACCACTAAGGAGGAAGAAACAATAAGAAGATTGGCTACCTCTCGGTATCATCAACACTATCTCTAGGAGGCTTAGTGCTTCGACAAGCCGCCATCTCTCGACCTCAGAGCTAGAAAAAACTTATCCTAAATTAGAAAGATCCGTATGAAATAGAGAAAGTCGTCCGACCCGAAGCTTATTGACTGAAGAAACTCGGAGGAACAACGCTCCTACGACCTTGAAATTTAGAAAATTTAAGAATGTGCTACCAATAATTTTTCTCTAATAAAACTCCTCCATTTCAATATTATTGTTTCTTGATGTAAAAACTATGGGATGATAGAAAAAAAGCAATCAAAAGTGGCCTTGTTAGGAACAGAAGGAGAACCTTGTCCTAACAAGAGCAAGTCAAAGACCTCTGATTATTTAAGACAGGAGGAGAAAAAAGATCCATTCAATGGCCCATCTGTGTCCCTATTGCCATGTTAGGAATAGGAGGAGAACCTCGTCCTAACATGAGCAAGTCAAAAACCTCCGATTATTTAAGATAGGAGGAAAAGAGAGGCTCCTTCAATGGCTCATTTGTGTCCCTATTACCATGTTAGAAATAGGAGGAGAACATCATCCTAACATGAGCAAGTCGAAGACCTCCGATTATTTAAGATAGGAGGAGGGGAGAGGTCCGATCAATGATCTATCTATGCCTCTATTGCCATGTTAAAATTGGAGGAGAACCTCATCCTAACATGAGCAAGTCGAAGACCTTCGGCTATTTAAGACAGGAGAAGAGGAGGCCCGTTCAATGGCCCATCTGTGCCCCTATTGCCATGTTAAGAACAAGAGGAGAACCTCGTCCTAACGTGAGCAAGTTTGAGACCTTCAGTTATTTAGATAGGAGGAGAGAGACTCATTCAATGGCCCATTTGTGCCCCTATTGCATGTAAGAAACAAGAGGAGAACCTCGTCCTAACATACAAACGAAGACCTTCGATTTTAAAGACAGGAGGAGGAGAGAGGCCCATTCAATGGTCCATCATGCTCCTATTATCATGTTAAGAATAGAAAGAGAAACCTCATCCTAACATGAGCAAGTCAAAGACCTCCGGTTATTTAAGACAGGAGGAGAACCTCGTTAATATGAGCAAGTGGAAGACCTTCGGTTATTTAAGATAGGAGGAGAATCTCATCCTAACGTGAGCAAAGTCGAGGGCCTCGTTCATTTTTTATGAGGTGAAAAGAGAGGCCCCGACTCGATTGGAGATAAGATATTCTCCGAGCTTCAACTTCAACGTCAATAGGAGATAAGATCTCCTTCAACCTCGACTGGAGATAAGATCTCCTCCGAGCTTTAACGTCAACCTCAACAGGAGATAAGATCTCCTTTAACCTCAACTGAAGATAAGATCTCTCCCAAGCTTCAGCATCAACGTCAACGGAAGATAAGATCTTCTTCAACCTTGGCTAGATATAAGATCTTCTCCGAGCTTCAACTTCAACGTCAAAGGGATAAGATCTCCTTCACTTCGGCTGGAGATAAATCTCTCCCGGTTCAACATCAACCTCGATAGAAGATAAGATCTTCTTCAACCTCGACTAGAATAAGATCTCCCCGAGCTTCAACCCTTCAACAGGAGATAAGATCTTCTTAACCTGACTGGAGCTCCTCCGAGCTTCAACCAACTAATAGAAGATAAGATCTTCTTCAACCTTGGCTAGAGATAAAATCTCTCCCAAGCTTCAACGTCAATCTCAACAAGATAAAATTTTTTTCAACCTCGGTGGAGCTAAGATCTCCCCAAGCTCCAACCCTTCAATAGAAGATAAGGTCTCCTTCAACCTTGACTGGAGATAAGATCTTTTTCGAGCTTCAATGTCAATATCAATAGGAGATAAGATCTCCTTCAATCTCGGCTAGAGATAAGATCTTCCGAGCTTTCAACTTCAATCATCAAAGAAGTAAGATCTCCTTCAACCTCGATTGGAGATAGATCTTCTCGAGCTTCAACGTCAACCTCAACAGAAGATAAGATCTTCTTCAATCTCGGCTGGTGCTAAGATCTCTCTCGAGAACAATTTTCACAGAAGATAAGATCTCCTTCAACCTCGATTGGAGATAAGATCTCCTCCAAGCTTCAATGTCAACGTCAATAGGAGATAAGATCGTATTCAACCTCGGTTGGAGATAAGATCTCCTCAAGCTTCAACATCAATTTCAATAGGAGATAAGATCTCCTTCAATCTCGACTGGAGATAAGATCTCCCCTAAGCTCCAACCCTTCAATAGAAGATAAGATCTCCTTCAACCTCGGCTGGAGATAAGATCTCTTTCGAGTTTCAACGTCAACCTCAACAGGAGAGAAGATCTTCTTCAACCTCAGCTGAAGATAAGATCTCCTCCGAGCTTCAACTTCAATCTCAATAGGAGATGAGATCTCCTTCAACCTCGGCTAGAGATAAGATCTCCTCCGAGCTTGAACTTCAATAGGAGATGTTGGGGATAAATCCCACTCCAGTCGAAGACTAGCTCGATACCCGACCTAATGCAACCGACAGCCGCAGAAGAGCTACGGCAGACGGGCTTCAGCCAAACTCCCAGCGGCCGAGCTTCTTCCAGCAGGCCGAACTCGGTAGCTGCCAAGCTTCTTCTGGACTCCCAGCGTCGAGACCGAACTTCTTGGGCGGCCGAACTCCTTCGGACTCCCCACGGCCGAACCCCTTCGGACCCCACGGCCGAACTCCTTCGGACCGACTCCAAGCGGCCGAGCATCAATGAAGTCCTCTCAGCGGCCGAACTCCTCAGCGAACGAGCCCTGGCCGAACCAACTAGCAACCGAAGTCCTTCAACCGGGCCCTAACCGAGCTTCTTCGAGCCTCTCAGCGGTCGAACTCCTCGGCAATCGTCCCTCGACCGAACTCTACAGATGGCCGACCCTTCAGCCAGCCGAACTCCCCCAGCCTTCCCTTCTGTCGGACTCTCCTACGAGATGAATTATCGCCATCAGTCTGCAACAGACGACGAAACCAGACGACATGGCTACCACCTCTGGCAACGCCACTCCTTGACGACGCCTTTCTCTCCATACCGAACTCCATGCGGCCCACGACTTGCCAGTATGGCCATCACCGACCGCCTGATGACGCCATCCTCTCCATACCAAACTCCATGCGACGGTATGGCTGTCGCCATCAACTAAGCTCCGCCTACAAAGGACCCTCTAGAGACGCCAAGGCTAAGCTCTCTGATCCCAAAGCTCTCCTCCTCATCTCTAAGCTTCGGAACTCATCCCGAGCACTCCATTCCTGTTGGCCGAAAACTGACTTGACCGTCGGAGGGTCCTGCCGGAGCCACCCCCCATCGATTTCAGATGGGACTTTATTTTGCAGATCCCCAGCGGCGACCTCAGCGGCCTCGACTCCGGCGACCTCCGACGGCGATGAGTTTTTGCACCAACAGGAGATAAGATCTTCTTCAACCTCGGTTGGAGATAAGATCTCTTCCGAGCATCAACTTTAACATCAATAGGAGATAAGATCTCCTTCAACCTTGGCTGAAGATAAAATCTCTTCCAAACTTCAATTTCAACTTCAATAGGAGATAAGATCTCCTTCAAGCTCGACTGAAGATAAGATCTCTCCCGAGCTCCAATCCTTCAATAGGAGATAAGATCTCCTTCAACCTCAACTGAAGATAAGATCTCCTCCGAGCTTCAACGTCAATCTCAACAAGAGATAAGATCTTCTTCAATCTCGGCTTAAAGATAAAGATCTCCTTCGAGCTTCAACTTCAACAGAAGATAAAGATCTCCTTCACCTTGACTGTAGAATAAGATCTCCTCCGAGCTTCACTTTAACGTCAACAGAAGATAAGATCTTCTTCAATCTCGATTGAAGATAAGATCTCCTCCGAGCTTCACGTCCAATCTCAACAGGGAGATAAGATCTCCTTCAACTCGACTGGAGATAAGATCTTCCCAAGCTTCAACTTCAAAGGAGAAGATCTCCTTCAACCTCAATTGGAGATAAGATCTCTCCGAGCTTCAATGTTCAACCTCAACAGGAGGTAAGATCTCCTTCAACCTCGATTGGAGATAAGATTTTTCCTGAGCTTCAACTTCAACGTCAACAAGAGATAAGAATCTCCTTCAACCTCGGTTGGAGATAAGATCTTTTTCGAGCTTCAATGTCAACCTCAATAGGAGATAAGATCTCCTTCAACCTCGATCGGAGATAAGATCTCCCTCAAGCTTCATCGTCAACTCAACAGGAGATAAGATCTTCTTCAACCTCAGCTATAGATAAGATCTCCCTCGAGCTTTTAATGACAATAGGAAATAAGATCTCTTCAACCTCGATTGGAGATAAGATCTCCCTCGAGCTTCAACGTCAACATCAACAGAAGATAAGATCTTCTTCAACCTCAATTGGAGATAAGAACTCTCCCAAAGCTTCAATGTTAACCTCAACAGGAAACACTACTTCAGTAGCAGAATTGATGGATTGAAAACCATATAAAAAAACAAAATAAAAAAAAGAAGATCTAGTCCACACGAGCCAGGCTCGCGGCCTGCAGCACACGATAGCCTAGCCTGCTGCACCCTAGGCTAGTGTGTGGGCGTGAGCTATGCGGCCCAGGTGGGCATGCCCGCACCGCGCAGCCCAGGTGGGCGCATGCATTGCGCAGCCCAAACCAAGGCGGGCGCGCCTAGCGTGGCCTACCCAGTGTTTCTCTTGTGGTTCATGTGCAAGTTGTGGACCGGTGGCTCATTGGAAAGCTGATGGATTGGAGAATCATTTCCCCTAGTTTCTCGTGGTCCACCATAGACCAGAGGACATTTATTGCCTCTTTCTCATGGTCTACGTGGTTTTTTGTGGACCAGTTTGCTTTGGAAGTGCCATTTGGCAGCGGAGAATGGTTTTATGGGTTGATCTGATGGTTAGGACCAAAGAACAGTTGCAATCGAAGCTAAAACTCCATTCTTAACTTAAATTAGACTCTATTTGAGGCCTTTAAAAAGGCTTGAGACGTGACAAATTTTGTGTGTGCATCCAAAGAGCATCTAGAAAGAGTCCAAAGAGAGTTGTGAGGCTTTTTGAGGAAAAATAAAGATGAAATTTTTGTTTGTAAAAGAGAGTCTCTGATATTTTTTTTTCCTATAATCTTATACTTTTTTGTACCATAGAATAATAGAAAAATGTTGAGAAGGCTAAGCCAGTGAATATAGATCAGTTAAAAGATTAAATTATGATATATTTTTTATTTTATTTTATTACTTAATTATCTTAATTTTTTATATTTTATATTTTATATTTATTTAAAAAAAAATTTATAAAATAATTTATTTTTTTTTATTATACTTATGTGTCTTATGAATTAAGATATGCTCGATTATTTTCCGAACGGTCATTTTATGCAGGACAATGTAAATGCACCTTTAACACAACGTCCAACACATATCTTGAAGTCTGTCCGCTTACGTGTCCAAAGCGGCAGCTCTAAGTCAGGGACAAGGTTTTTAATGCAATCCGCTACTGCCAAGTGACCTCACAAGAAATATGATAAATGTACAGTCTGCTAAAAAATATAGAACCTGATTTTTTTGGTTAGAAGAGAATCTGATCAACAATTAATGGCGACGTCATCGAACTGGCCACAAATATAGCAGGCTTCTATGATACATCTGCGGTTCTGACGTGCATCCTTATTGGAGAAATTGAGACACGGTAAAATTTATCCAATTAAGTTTCATTTAGATATCATTCATATCAAGATTTATTTTAGTTGACTTAATTTAATTTATAATTAAATATAAGTTTTTAATAAAATAATGAAAATATATTTGATTGTTATTGTGATAAAGTTAAATTTTATATAATCCTTAATTTCTTGTGAGGTCATTTCATTTTAGAGTTGTTTATGAAGTTATTGCATGCGCTAGGTGCAAGCAAATCACGGTAAATCCCAGAGCATATGCATGGTGGATAATGCAGGAATTAGTGACATACAATGGTAACGTGGCGTGTTGTCCATCATGGCATTTGATGCGGTCTAATTGCATTTGGTGCATGCAATATGGAGGCCAAAGTCAGTGACAAGGTTTTTAATGCAACCACTAGCTACCAAGTGACCTTCTAATTGAAGTTTTTGGTCTTGTTCATAGATGAAATATGATTAATCATATCATTACTATTGATATAGAATCTGATTGATGCCGGAACAAACTAAAGTTAAGAAAAAAGAAGTCACCATCAGTGACCTGCAAAATAAAGTCCCATCCGAAGTTGATGATGGTAGCTCCGACAGGATCTTCTGACGATCAAATCAGCTTTTCTGACCAACAGAAATGGAGTGCTCAGAAAAGAACTCAGCCGAATTTTAGGAAGGAGAAGAGAGCTTAGAGAAAACGTAACTGAAGTATCCCTTTTTATAGACGGAGCCTATAGCAAATTGATAGTGACAACCATAACCATCCAATAGTGGGCCGTTCAGAACTGCGTGAAATTTATTATGGAGAGGAAGAGGTGTCGCTTGTAGTAGACTGATAATGACAACCATAATTGTTTGGTAATAGATTGCTCGGGGTCGCATGAGATTTGCTATGGAGAGAGAGGTGTCGCCTATAGTAGACTGATAATGACAACCGTGACCGTCCGGTAGTGGGCCGCTCGGAACCGCATGGAGTATGCTATGGAGAGAGAAGTGCCGCCTATCGTGATATGCCCATTCGTCGAGATTTAATAATCAAAATTTGGAGGAATCAGACGTTGGTTGATGAAGAATTTTGATATATATCAATTTCAGAGGAGTTCGAACTCCTAAAGAGAATATGGCTAGAGAGGATCATCTGAGAGGAATGCTAGCTAAAATTTGGAAATAATCCACTAGAGAAATTTGATTGAAGGAGAAGTCTGGAAGGATTTCAGTTTCAGAAGGAATCCGACTGAAAGAGAAGTTCGAAAGAAGTTTGGCTCCTAAAGGAATCTGACTGAAGAAGAAGTCCAGAAGGAGTTTGGCTCCTGGAGGAATCCGACTGAAAAAAAGTCTGAAAGAAATTTGGCTCATGGAGGAATCCAATTGAAGAAAAGTGCAAAAGGAGTTTGGCTCCTGGAGGAATTCGATTGAAGGTGAAGTTCGGAAGGAGTTTAGCTCTTAGAGAAATTTGACTGAAGAAGAAGTCTGGAAAGAGAATTCGATTGAAGGAGAAGTCCGGAAGGAGTCCGACTGATGGAGAGATCCGATCGAAGAAGAAGTCCAGAAGAAATTTAGCTCCTAAAGGAATCCGATTGAAGGAGAAGTCCGAAAGGAGTTCGGCTCCTGGAGGAATCTGATTGAAGGAGAAGTTTGAAAGAAGTTCGACTAATGAAAAGTCTAGAAGGAGTTCAGCTGATGAAAAAGTTCGGATGGAGTTCGACCGCTATAGGAGTTCGAAAGGAGTTTGGCCGCTAGAGGAGTCTGGGAGGGGTTCGATCGCTGGAGGAGTTCGGCTGCTTGAAGGAGTTCGGCTGAGTTTCGACAATTGGAGGAAGAATTTCTAATTAGAGATCTTTTGTAATTATCAATTGTATTAGGCTAAGCATCAGACTAGACATCGATGAGAGTGGAGTTTATCCCCAATAATAGTTCTCCCACTCTCAAGTTTGAAATTCGAAAGAAAAGAGTATAGAAAAGATGACCGCCGAAGTCCTTTTTCGAGCTCTATACCCATTGAGGTTGAAGCTTGGGGGAGATCTTATCTCCTACCGAGGTTGAAGCTTGGGGGAGATCTTGTCTCCTATTGAGGTTGAAGCTCCTGAAAGCTCGGGAGAGATCTTATCTTTAGTCAAGGTTGAAGGAGATCTTATCTCCTGTTGAGGTTAACGTTTAGGCTCGGAAGAGATCTTATCTCCAATCGAGATTGAAGAAGATCTTATCTCCTGTTGAGATCCGTTATCCGC